>JXWZ01002192.1:0-11163 GCA_000956215.1 Anopheles farauti No. 4 | reverse complement strand
AACTGCCCAAAACCCACAAAACTAAATTTGCATACGAGCTCTCTAAAAGCATGGGATAAATGCTACCGGGCCGGGCGGTTCCGTTGTTAGAGATGCCTGTGCTGGTTGCTCGCGATGAGCGAATTCCGGGCAACGCCGATCACACACATTGGACACGGCGTGGCCTAGAAGGGCCCAAATGTGGTACAGTTCGTGCCACACTCTCACGTGAATTTCCGAGCCGTTGTGAATGTCCCGAGTAGGACACGCTGCTCGGATGCTGGATGTTGGGTGGAATTTGAAATGAAACCATCTCTACCACAATCTCGCGCACGTTTTACCTGTCCACTCCTCCCGTCCCACGGGCCTTGTTTTCAGCGCAACGAAACGGGAGCCATCGAAAGTGGGTCAGCCCGGGCTATCGTTTACCTCGATTTATGGTTCTTATACAATTGCTCCTTTTGTCCGGGGGATGATCGCTCTCCGGAGCGGAGATGCTCTCGAACACTGCAGCTTGAATGCGCATTTGCGTTGTGCTTGGCTGGTTTCGGAGGAGAAATGGGAAGCGAAGTTTTACTTTCTTCCGCACACAGCCAACCTTTTGCTGCAGCTCACGACTCCCCGTTGGGTGACTACTTTCTTTTCCACGACAAGTTCATTCGAAGGACAATGATTCAACGGAGCTGAATGGATGTAAAGATTTGCGTCGCGGTAAAAGTTGAGGGTGAATTGTTTGTTTTCACTTTGGATTCATTGTTTGCTTTGAGGTGAGAGGAGGCTCAAACATGCATATGGACATGGCCAAGCAACTTCACCGCGTATCGGTGACAATGATCAGGAACCAAAAGGAGTTACGAAAGCTATCATTCACGGTGCGTGCGTGGTTATCGCGATCGTTACCGATGACATCGCACACGAAACACGGAAGGTGCAACATTTTTGTTCCTCCGAAAAGGTTAACTAACGCACCGGCGTGTACTCCACGAAACAATGCATCTTTTTCTCCTCCCTTCTGGCGATGGGAGCCGGAACTGGCACACGCTTCGGCGCGAAGAAGCTGTCCAGATGTTTCTTTTTAACTTTTTTCGTCCGTAACGGTGGAATGGCGAGGTCATGAGAGGAGTTTCCAGCTGTCAATGCTCGTTACCAGCTCTGAAACGGGGTAGAACTTTGCTCCAAGAACTTCGCACAAACCACTCGCCGTTCCACAATGGACACCGAATTAACTTTGTTTGTTTTCATTGCAAACGCACAGACAGGGGTCTGCTCGGGTCTAGGTCTAGGCTTTCTGATCACCCGATCCGTGTTCGAGCAGTACCCGGTGGCGGGGTTTGCATAACCCAAAACCCGTTTGCACACCCGTGAACGTGTGACCAACATGCGATCCCGGGATGGCAATGGCCGCTGGTTGTTGTGATCTCTTTTGTGTCGTTTTAGTTCCTTTTTCCTGCACCAGCAGCAGGTTCAAAGTCAAGTTCATTGGCTGACTGTGTGTTTCCGTCAACCGGTGGAATGATTTCCTTCAACGTGCGACTAAGAAGGCGTGTGGAGGCTTGTAGAGCGTGTACTAATCGCATGTCTCCGGTGTGGAAACAAGTGCCGAGATGTAAAATGATTTAATGACGGACTGAGATGACCATTTTAACACAAGCTATTAACAAAAATATTAAGTTATTCAAATTTTAAGAGTAACAGTTACGAACACATAAAATTCTCTTCTGATTTAGATTGCACTTGTTACCGGTTCAATAAATACTTTGCCTATTAAAATCCCAAACATTATATGTTTATAAGCTCTTATATTCCTTTTCAAAAGGGTTGATTAAACAGTAATATTAGTCATTATTATTATTATTGTTAAGTTTATTTTTACAAAAACATCATTTTAATTTATTGCCTAAATCTATCTAAATCAAAGATTAAAATTATTTTAATAAATCAGAATAAATTAAATAGTAGTATGTTTTGTTTTGTTTTGTACAATAAATCTATTCATCTGTTTTCAATAAACTTGTAGAAATGATGTTTGGACACTTTTTAAACCATTGAAATTTTTGTCATATAGGCTTAGTTTCTATTTTTATGATGCATTGTAGATGAGCCAGTAATTTCTAATACAATCAAATTATTAAAGTTTTAATTCCCATACTGCAATAACCTCTCGTTGTCCGTCTGCTTATTTAATATTATCCAAAGGCCGTTTGTTTTGAATTTAAGTACTTCTACCTTCTAAAACATCTACGTACAGGACGTAGAAGACTTTCATAAAAAATACATAAACAAATCTCCGTATAGTGAAATTTAAATAAATATTCAGATTCTCTTACTCGGAAAAATACTTAAAATAGTAATTTTTTGTATTTTATTCGTATATAATTCATTTTTTATTAAAAAACCGGCTAAATAATTTAAAAAGTAGTTTCCTGTTATGCATAATTTCCTATGCATAATTTTAATTGGTGGAATATGTATTGTGCACGGTAAAGAATAAATAATTGCGATCTATCGTGTGTATTTTCAGCAGTGTGTAAACAGCAATACATTATAACAGTATTCCCATTTCACACATAGCTTATCGCAAACATCCTACCTTCCAAATTAGTTTCGCAGCACAGCAAAGTATACACAAGGTTTGCGCTCCCGTGCAAGCCACCGTGACCCGATTTTTGTGCAAAATATTCTCGCAACGCGAAAGTGCCAACTGTTTATCGTCGGTTTACACACACACACCGACACTCGAGCCCATAATTTTGTTCCCGAGGGGAAGTTGAGCACACAATTTGGCACCATTGTCCGCGTCCTTGCGGTTCCCCGAACCTATCCGTCCTTTCGCTTTCGTTCGAATCCTAGCCGGATGCCCACATGACGGACTTTCCACACCTGTACGGTCCGGAATGTCGGTTCAATACTTGCGCTTTCGAACTGTACGGGAGGTGACTCACACACCACCTCCAGCTGCTCACCTATCTCACTGTTCCGCTAGGGTGTCCCCTGGGTGCCATTTACTACGCGCTACCTCCACACGGCGACACTTTCTCTGTGGGTCATAGTAGGCTTTTTTTTAACGGAAAAGTGTGAACATAATCCGTCCGTTGTGCGTCACCCCCGGTGTTGGGAATCCGGTTTTCCGTCATGTCGAAATTTTGGCACACCAGAAGTCCCAAATTTTGTGACATGACAAATCGTCGTTCTCCCAAACCGTCACCTGGCCGGGCGTCCTAATGATCGGACCGGGTAAACGTGTGCAACGAAAGTGAACGTCTAACGAGCGGGCCTGAGTTTGGACAGGTCAACGTGTAGGCGGCTTTTGAGTAGTTATACGGGTTTGTGTTGGGGGAATGATTGTTTCGCGACCCACCAGAACCACTACATTTCCTGCTTTCGCTGCCGTTATTGTTTTTTTTTCTTTTCTTCTGCAATTGCTCGATTGTTGGCCAGCGACGAGGGAGTGGTTTTTGTGCGGAAGAAGAAAGTAAATTAAACCTGCCCAGCAACCGGCTTGGTGGCCCGCCAGCCAGCCAGCCAGCCAGTTTACCCAGTGACCTCAAAACAGCGCGAAATGCGTGAAACTCATGCCCACCCGTTTCCCCGAAGGAGTAATGCAAGCGGGGCGTAATGTTTGAAGAACAGAGCACCCGCAGCGCCAGTGGCCACCGCCGCCATCACCGTGTCAATTACGCGCACATCCCCGGGGCGGTTGATCACGACGTTGATGATGATGGGCATGATTGGTGGTGGTGGTGGTGGTGTTGGTGGTGCTAATGTAACACAAAGAAAGCCACCGCGGGCAGACCAAATGATACGATGCGGATGATTTTTCCGCTCGCTCGGTAACCTCAATTTTTGGAGCTCTTCAAGCCAAACTGCGCGTGCGAAATGGCTAAATTGCTACGAAATGAGCAATGCTTCTGAAAAGCATTCGGTACCCTCTTCCCCCAACTCATGTCTTACCCACATCTTCGAGACAGCGTGGCCGAGTTCACACCCGCGAGAGATGAATTGTTATCGTAAGCAACCCGGGGCGGGCACCCGGTAGACGGAACCAGGAAGTTGGGAAAAAAAAGAAAATCGGCATCGAAAAGAGCGAAATCGAAATTTCACGCAATTGCCCAGTATAGCGTCCGAGCGGTTTTCTTGCTTTTCCCCGCGCGCGGACGGACGGCATTTTTCTCCTTCCGCGTGTTAGCCAACTTCTGGAAAAAAGGCCAAAACTCAAAAACTGTCACGCAAAACGCAAAACGAATGCGATGCGTCGGACAAACAAAACCAAACACAAAGCACACCCGGCGACATGGTTCCGAGGGGAAAGGTCTATTTTTGTGTGCGCGGCCCAAGAAACAGCGTCCGTTTCGCTTTCATTTCCATGTCGAATCGCAACTTCGCACTAGAATGAGACATTGTTTAGCCTTTCGGATTTCCGATGCGGTCTTGTGCCGAATTTGGGCGCGTTTGCGTTTCGCCACTTTCACTCGATAAATGTGCGCTGCCGGGCACGCTGAAACTGGAACGTGTCGATTGGTTTTCTGGATTTCGACGGTGTGCAAATCGGGTTAGACGAATTCGTTGTGGTGGTAGTTGTTGGAAGAAACCAGACTGGAGCATGCTTTCGCGGCCGCACACCAAGAATGGTGTGGGTGGTGATGTCTTTAAATTGATAATCGTTCAAATTAAATTAAGGCTAGTTGAAAGCGAAATGAACTCTTGGGGATGATTATGGCTTCTCGCCGTTTTAGATGCAGTTTGTTTTATTTGGAGCAAAGAGAAATTATACATATACGGGTAAACAATGTCCAACTTTCTTTCGTAAATGATTACACTGATTTGTATATGTCTGTCAACAAATAAATAATAAAATATCTAAAATTATATTTAAATCAGTATTGCATCACTGACTGAAAGGAAAAAAACCATTTAATTTTTGCAAAAAAGTAACAAATCGATTGCAATATTTTGTGGTTGAATTTTGCAATCATGGCTATTTTACTTGGTGCCATTTAAAATTTTATGTTTTTTATGAAAATAAACGTGTTTCTTATGATAAGTACATTTCTTCTTCACAATAAAATTTGAGACAAATGGTAACTGTTTCGAACGAACAGTTTTGACGTAGTTTGTGCTCATCGAATTACTCAATAAATACTTCAGAACTTTAAATTTACATCGCTATTCTATTGCTGATAATTGCTTTCAACGTTTCGAAATATCACCAAATTTCGAAATCGACGAGTTGTTTAATTTAATTTAAACATCGAATTAACCGTGTAAATAACTTCTGTAATCGCATTTAAATGGTCAGGTTCCGTAGAATATAAACGAAAATATAAATTTCACGAATGTATTCGTTTATGCTGATGGAGCTCATGGAAAAAAATGACTCTTTTATGAGACGTTAAATGTATAAAACTTTTCAGACATAGAATTTTTCACTCGCTATCGACATTTTCAGAAACTTGAAACGTTCTCATAAACAGCTGCTGCACTCGTAACATAAACGAATCCAGTTCCCGGAGACTTGCTGGAAGCTGTTTGGGCGTTTTTCAGCAAACAGCCGAGCGGGTCAAAAACTTTATTCGGTAATATTACCACCATTACCATCACCGTCGTCGTCATCACCATCTTCATGCTATGTTTAATAGTGCATTTGAGAGGTTAATAACAAAACCAAAAATACATAATCGACCAGAACAAAAGCCGTGACCGGCGCCGCTGGGCGCATATGAAAAACCAGTTTACGTAAATGTTTAAACAACTTTACGTTCCTTCAAACGAGGTTCATGGTGTGTTTATCGTGCTGATGCTTATACTGGGAGGTCGATAAACTGCATCTGCCAAAATATACACCAGAACCGCCAGCACCGTATCTGAACCATGCTACCGAACGTGAAAACTTGTCGACCATCTCGCCCAGTGGGTTGTTATGAATTCCAGCAGCATCGTTCATAGCGGGTGGCACGCGTCTTTTGCGTCACGCCGACGTGTTCGAAAGGAAAGGAAAAGAAAGCACAAAGCCCAGGGGAAATGGAGCCGATCTAACGTACCGTAATATAGACCCAGCGCTGTCAAAACCCAAAACGCAACGGGGGCGAACTTTGTTCCCGTCTGCACCAGGGCAGGAACAGCTCCCGTTCGAAAAAACTAGAAAAAATAATAATAAAAGGCCCCACGTCACAGCGAACGGTGTTGGTTTCGTTGTTGAACCGCGGGTGCAATCTTCGATTGGAAGTTCCGTAAGGAAAGCGTCATAATTCCGAACAGCGGCGGAATGCTTCTGGCGTAAAATTTGATGGTTGTGACCACACAAAAACAAAACCTTAAAAAAAACCTACTGATTCTTTCCCTCAAGCCCCATCAGCAGTCATAGCTGGCCAACGGGAAACACTCACTTTCGCTGCGAACGCGTGATTCCGGTTCGGAGACCGGACGTGCGTGAGTGTGTGTATGTATAAATGAAGATGGTGACGAACAATAGCATCACGCGGCAAGAAAACTCACGAAACCCCCGCACATATCCTCCACGGTGGTGGGCCACGTAAAGCACCGCGTATCCTCCCGTCGGGCGTAAGTTTTCGGTAGTACCACCGTCGTACGGTACCTCCCCCGAGAGGAGGAAAGGTGAACTGTTCCCTAACGGTTTTTACTGTTTATATTTTTCCTATACTGCCGCATTATTACTAGAGTTTTATTTTAGCGTTGCTTTTTTTCAGACCCGCTAATGTCGGCATGAGGGAAGCGAAAGGGAAAGAGGGAAAGAGAGAAAGAGAGAAAAAGAGAAAGCGAGAGAGGGAGAGAGGGAGAAAAAGAAAGAAAGAGCGTAGCAGAGTTTTAATGGTCACTTTAGATGCGGATGGCAACCGATGTGCGCGGGCTAGCTCCGTGTTTTAAATTCTACCGGTCCACCACCGGGTCCGAGTCGGGAACGAATTGTTCGCTCTATTTAATACCGTTTTGATGGTAAATATTGCACTGATACACCCGAGGGAAGATTATGCAACAATCGAGGTAGCAGGAACGGTAAGAAACGTGAATTGGGGATCATTATTGAAATTCGAAACACAAAACTCTTGGCACAAAGTTGAAGCAACCGAAACCTAGCAGAACGTCCGTGCAGATATTTTTTTTTGATCACTTTGTTTCCCTATTACGATATGGCTTTGTGAGAAGTAAAGAAATCAAGAGAAAATTATTAGAAAATTGCTATTCAATCTACTATCTATTCCATCCAAGAAAATTTCATTACATGCTGTATAATAGATGAACAATAAATAATTGCATATAATTGGATCGTGTCGTATTTACTATTTGAAACGTAAACCTGGAATTTATAAAAATTTGCCCATGTACAGGATACAAGAATAGGATCGTAAGAGATGTTGTAAAAAACTACGTTTCGTTACGATGGGAAATCGTAGCAAACAAAGTACAAGTTTGTTGAATAATCGAAGCAAATAATACACAAATAAAGTACAAATTTATTGGCACTAGACGCACTTGTTCATTCGTTATTTCAACGCTTCAAATGAGTCCCAAAAGGAAGTAAAATTTTAATTCAACAACATAGTTTAGATTTTTTGTTTGTTAGAAGCAGTTACAAATTGGTACAATATTCTTTAAAAAATTAAATTTTGCATAGATAGGGTGAAAGGATTTATTTAGATCAGATTTTGTGATTTTTTTATGCTTTACCTGTGGTAACACATCTTGTTTTAGCATTTTGATATTGTTTATAAGAATCATATCAATATTTGAAATATGTTTTGAAATAAAAACACAGATACTTTCGAATGTTCCACAATTGTTAAATATCCATCCATCCATCCAGCTTGTTTTCGAGGTGCTCACAAGATCATATCATAGAAGAGCTAATAGACGGTAATAAATTCATTATGGTGATAAGAGCAAAACTTGAAAGACGGGCAATGTATTTATGATAAACCCAAACAGCAAGCGCACAACGCGATCAATTAGACATCGTGTCGTCGACCTATAAAGAGCATAATTAAGCCGTAAAATCTGATAGCAGTACAGTACAGTACTCTCCACCGCTAGCACTTCGCAGTGTTTCGAAAGCGCAGGACAATTGTCTTTGCCAGTGCCTGCAGCATTAGCATGCTATCAGGCCATCTCGCACTGCGTGCGGACTGTTATTTCGAGCTTTATGTTCTACTTACACGATGTGAACGGGAACACTGGACTGCTGTGGACTGCCGACGAGAGCATACTGCTGAACAGGACGAGGGAGGTAGCAAACTGGGCAGCGCTGCGATGGTGGCGACGGTGGCTACTCCATCTTACCGCCGTCCCCCGGCTCGGATCGTCGCTGGACATCTGCAACAAAAAAAAAGCCACACGGCACAGAAGATAGCAGCAATAAGTGAACGAACGATTCGCAATGAAACGGGACAAATTAAAACACTCCAAGTAGGCGGCGGTGCGGAGAAAAAGGTCATAGACGAAATTTGCATAACGTTTGCACGGTTTGAGATTTCGCTTCTTCTTTCGTTTAATCTCCCCAGGGGTGGAGTAATAGTAGAAGGATTCAATTGTCTTGTTGCGGCGCTCCGTAGATATTGGAGTGCGACATCGATCGGGCTCGAGCCATTAAAGTGCTGCACTTTCCCGCTCCCTGTAGAGGACGGAACCAAGTGAGCGCTGGAAGTTGGTTGGCAGCTAATTGAACACAATGTCGTGCTCGAGAACTTCACCCAGCGGAACTTCTCGGAACGTAGCAAGAAATTAGCTCAAGCAAATCGTAAGCCACCGCAGTGGCCGACGGCGTTAGGTTGGCCGCCTGGAGAAGGGAGGTAATTAATTGCAAATTAAATCAACCCTCGGTGGCCTTCTTGGTCGTGGCGTGACTCGTCTCGTTGATTACGAGACAAAAGTTTTATCGTGACGCAAGGCGACCCGGTGCATGTATGTCGCTGAGCACCGATGGCTCGCGTACCTGAAAATACAGTGCTGGAAAATCTTAAAGCTGTGGAACGATGAAACCGAACAGGTGGTAAGGAAACGCCGCTTGGCAGTGTTTCAAGTTCAAGTTGAAGGTCAAGATCATGCTGGGCGAATGCAACTGCATTTTCATCAACGCTTGAAATACGATCAAGCCACCTTAATGGGGGTTTGCTTGGTGCACGTAAATAATTCACGGTAAAACGCAAAAATACAAAAATAAATCTTTACCGAATGGTTAGCTCCCGCTGTGAAAGCCTATTTCCACCAAATATGTTCACATTATACCACTTAAAGTTGGTAGAACCTCTGCCGGTGGGCAAAAAGTTGATTAAGAAGTCAAACATTCCAGCGAAATTCGTGTTGTTGGTGTTGCCAAAAAAATGTGGCTGCGAATAATCGCGAATAACTTTCACGCTCGGTTGCTCTTGAATAATGCTCTCTGCTACTGTCGCTGCTGGTCGAGCGCTCAAACTTTCCCAGGACGTTCTTTCGAACGGACCGAGACGAGACAGGTAACATAAAAATGGTCTCTAGAGATGTAATAATTTTTGAGACCCTTCAGGCGTCCCGGGCTTTACATCACTACACTGTGGAAGTGTACGGCGTACGCAGTGTAAGTTTTGCTGCTGATGCGCAAAATCCCTTCCCCTTGGACCTGAGAGTTGAACGACCGAAATATGTGTATTTTCATCATTTTCCCGTTTTTCACCGTGACCAAGGGGCAACCGGAGTACGCCCGTGGTCCAATCTTCCCATGAATGAGTTGCGTTCGCTTCGCACAAGACAAGGCAGAGGCAACGGCTGTGGCGTCAAGAAAAACTGGCAGAAAATCTAGATTAAAAGCCGCCACCTTCCTCCGCAGGCCGAGCTGAGCATTTCAAGCGAACGGGTGGAAACGGTGGCGGAGAGGTGAAATTAAGCCGATGCTCGTGGTGGCTTTGGCTGTGGACGACCACCGAGTTGGAAAGAATTTCCAACGCAACCACCACAGCACACGGCCTACGAAGATGGACCGTCTTCGCGATGTTGGATATTTTATTTACCTTTTATTTTCCTTCGGTTTGTTCTTTCCACGGGGACTCTTCTTCATCTTTTGCCATGTTTGAGTTTTCAGTTTTAAAGTTTCGTTTTTTTTCTTCTTTTCTTCGCTACAACCATGCTCGTGTTGCAGCGCATGGCGTACGATTGGAGACGGGGCATCGGTAGGAACATGCGCCCGTGTGGTGACAGGCGTGAAGAACTGCTTTTTAAGCGAATCGGTTGAAATCGCAAAGAAAGATGAGCTAGCAGTCTAGCAGCGCACACGGGAAGATTAAACCACGACCACGCATTAAGCGGCAGAGTCGTGATTGCTAGAACGCGATAGTGAAATGGAAATGGCACGGCAACGATCGCACGGGTTTCGTTTGATCCACCCATAAAGCACTCGTCGCGGAAGGATCATGCGTTGCTCTGTGCGAACGATCGGCGATCCCTTTTACTACGATCGTACAAAACATTCCCGACCCATCTGGAAAGAAGTGATCGGAAGCCCAAATTGCTTTCAACGCTTGGTAGTAATTGTGCCTGACAAGATTAATCAGCAACAAGCAACGTGCACAGGGTTGCTGGGGTTTATTTCTACGGAAGGATAGATTGACCCGAGCGAAATTGCGTAGGGTCTGGTCTCGCGGAACGGGCGAAGGATAGTGCCAGGAGGTGGTATAGATTCATTTTCATCCGGGTGATTAAAGGCGTTAACAAGCTGCTACGTTTCGTCACTTCTGTATGTTTACGCAGCAAACTGAACTGCTTCGAAGGATGCAATTATTGGTGCAGAAATGGTAGGCAAGTGAATAAACTGAAAGCGAACTGATTCAGCAACACATATTATTATCGAACAGTTTGTTTTGTTTCACTCTCAAAGGGATTATGTTGTGTTTATTGTAACAATGATATTTCTTATCTTAATTACCTTTCTACGATTAGTATTATAATTTTGAGAGAATGGTTCTTACCAATTTTCGAGCCAACTACGATAATATTTTTAAAAGATATCAAATTTGCTTCAATATGACAACTCTATTTCATTATTTACTAATTGCAAATTTTGTTGACCATGTGCTTTGTAATAAATACATTCGAATTCCTTTAAATAAATGCTTTAAACAAAACAAATATTGGCATTAACAGTTTAATTTTGTAGCGCATTGTACAAACGTAGTGCAGCATATTTTATTTTTTTATAATTTA
>JXWZ01002190.1:0-46284 GCA_000956215.1 Anopheles farauti No. 4 | reverse complement strand
TTTATTTTTTGGTGAATTAACTTTACTTATGTATTGCATGGTAAGTTTATACGGTTTATTTAATAGACGTTCGTTTACTTAGAACGGAGAGCTCATTGCTTTTCGATTAAATTGGTTACCACGAATAAAAACGATGGAACACTTCAAAAGAAAACAAACGAATGCTAATTATAGCAACCCTTTGTTTTTCTACTGTTGGCTCGGTGAAGTGTAATTGCTCGTTAACCAACCGATAGCATATTCACATGATGCATTTAACGTGCTGTTATACGAGATATTCTCTTTTGTGTGTTTTCTGAACGATCGTAAGATGTAATGTCCAATTGGTATCCAGTTTCCACTGTGCGCTGAACGGACGGCCGTCGAAAGATAATTAATAGGAGACTTCACGCGCTGAATTAATAAGGCCAGGCGAGCGTCAAATTAATGAACATTTCCCTGTGGGCAAACTTTCGGCAAAGGTTCGCTTTGTGTGGTTTTTGTGGCGTAATCGGGTGGTAATGTTTCGTCTCGCTGTTGCTCTTGCGATGTTTGACTTCGGCTTCATGTTCGCGCCTTTATACTTAATTCGACCGACAGTCGATGTATGATGGAAAACCAGGAAAAGGTCAATGGTGCTTAATTCGCAACAGAAATCATATGATAAATACACACTGAATGTACGGAGGTGGAAAAAGTGTGGTTTCACTCTTCAACCGTGGAATGTTGGGGCATATTTTGTGTTAGAAATAAGGTAATTGTTGAAACAAGTGATGCTTGGTCGTATCAAACACTAGTTTTTCTTTTCATAGGATAATTAACAACGGTTTGAAAAATAGTACAAAGTACAGAAAAAAACTTATTTATATATCGTTTTATTTATAAAATTTCGAGACTGAACTAACATCAATTTTGTTGTCACTTTTTATAACAACTGTACCATCACACACCATAAGCATCCATCCGTGTTTCTGTTTTCCCAGCACGCGTTCCGTTCATAAAAACCGAGCAGTATTTGTTTTACGGCATTTGCAATCTCTCTTTCTTCCTTGTCTTTTCATCTTTTCCCTCTCGGTCAACAACATGTTCGCTTACTCAAACACAAACGAAACAATACGAAAACACACGCACATACTCACGCACGTACTCCCTTGCCACCTGCCCTGCTCCCCGGTGTACGTGGGCCCCACAAAAATGGTTGGAAAACATGGTTGTAGAAAGAGTCGACCCCCACCGTTCGTTTTTGAGTCCGAGAGGAAAGCTCTACCTGAAAACAGATTGCGAGGGTAAGCAACAAGCAGTTTCATTTCTGTCCGTTCATTTTCTTCTTCATCTCTGTGTGTGTGTGCGCCATTATCTGTAACTATTATGTTTTTTACTCGTACCATTGTCTCTTCTTCGTCGTTGCTTCCGTTTTTCATCACTCTCACAACCTTTCGGTTTATGTGTGTCTCATAAATCTGCCTGTATTTAGCATTCTTTTTCGTTTTCGCTCACCAACACATTCGTCTTTGTTTGCCTGCGTATAGTTGTGGGTTTTTTTCCTCATTGTTCTTACTAATTTGGAGTCGTTATTTTCATCGTTGTTAGTTCTTTTTGATGTCGTTCATATCGGTCTAGCAGGTTTCGTCTCGGCGGTAGAAGCAATTGTGGCAACAGACGCAACCATTAGCTTTTACTATTGTTTCTTTTTTGGTAAATCGTCAGATACACTTCCTCGTACTACAAGAAGCACATATAGACACACCTATACATACAGTTATCTCTCTGACACCCACAGACACATACACTATTCGTATGACACAATGAAGCTTTGAAAACTGTTGTATATGCTGTTTCGCTTGTATACTAGTGTTATGTAAATTCTTTTCGTTTACATATTTGGCTCATCTCTGATGTTCGCGCCTTAGCAGATAAAACAATACTATTGGGACATTTTTGTATCACACGATGTAATCAAAATCTTCAATCGAAATCGTTTCATCTAATCAAAACAGCGTCAACTACGCCAAGCTCGACTGACCCGTCTCACCTCTGTTTGCTTAGCGACATTTCACGAAAGACAATAACTTTTGTGCAGTTGATCGGAAAGTTTCACAGTTTTTTTTTCTTCGTCTTTTTTGTTTGAAGGTAAGCTTCAGATTCTAAGCGATACGCTACCCCACGCCCGTGTAGTCACGGCGAAGAGTATTGCCAGCAGGCAAAGGCGAAAAAGACCACACCGAGTGGGAAAGTTTTCCACCGAGTCCTTACGCCTACCACGTCGTTCGATCAAAGCAAGGCACAAGAACATGCGGTTTATTGGAGTGGCAAATCATTTCCAGCTGACTGGTGGACAGTGCCGTGTTCGCCGGTTACTGGGTTCGCTACGGTTCTAAGATATTTGCATGAAATGAGAAAAGTTTTACTTGAATAAACCGCTAAACGCCGCCGTTTGAGCTTCCTGCGATGCAGGAATTGAATTTTTGGCAGTTTTGGAACGGTGGGTTCGGTTTGCTGACAAGTTTGCTTGTCATTACTTGTGAGAAATCAAGCGGTGGCTTGGGCGCTTGCTCGCGAATAATTTGTGGCATTTCGAAAATGTGTTAAATGAATTCTGAATTCAAAGGCACTATCGGTATGAGCTATCGGTATGCGTGTTATTTGAAAATGTTATTTTATTTTATTACTTATTATGGTCGTATTATGGTTGACCTTCATATATTTATTATTTTTTAAGTATTCAATTTGACAAAAACAACTGTTTTAAAAATGTATTACTTGCCTACTATATTTCAATAAGTAGTTAAAATTGTTAATTAATCTTTCGTAGGACAAATGGGTCCATCTGAAAATCATCTACGATGGTGTAGTGTTAGTGGCGGTCCGGACAGGAATGTGAAATGTGGGCAGGTAGCACGCCAAACTTTTTGTGGTATTTCTGTCCACCCATTTTGACGGCTAGGTTGAGTTATCCTACGTAAATACCGAATTCGGACTAGCTTCCTGGGCCGACACTAAGCACCGCCCGACCGAACGGACGAGCAAACTTTTACTCGGTACTTAACGATACCAACAGTTTGTTGTTCAAATATTTAGACACTGAACCACGATGGGTGTCGCACGACGTTGTATCGGGACGGTTGGGTTTCACAGTGGTGAGGGGTTTGTAACGGTCACCGGTGTGTGTAAAGCACGATAGAAATGAAGAAGGTAGTCGTTTTTGCTAATAATAGCGAAACGTCAAGCTCAGCTGGTTTGCTGCTGCACCGTACACTCGCAACCCCATTTATCGTGATCGTGCATGTGTGTTGGGGCGACGTGGGGGTGGGGGAATGGCGTACTCAAAGGGTTTGCAAATGCACAGCGAAGAAAATGCCACGGTTCTACACGAAGACCTGTGTCGGCGGATGGCGAGAAACTTTGAATCGGTTTAGGTTTTTGGGGATTTGCACAGAATTATCTAGGCCCGGTTCGCTTGGGTTGACCTGCAGGGAAGA
This sequence comes from Anopheles farauti No. 4, assembly GCA_000956215.1. Classification (NCBI taxonomy): domain Eukaryota; kingdom Metazoa; phylum Arthropoda; class Insecta; order Diptera; family Culicidae; genus Anopheles; species Anopheles farauti No. 4. Next base: position 42,826 of record JXWZ01002190.1, on the reverse strand, counting down.
TAAATTACAAAGTTTATGTTGCTGTTTCTGATTGAAACAAGTTTCGAATGCCGAAACTTGTACCGGAGCTTGTAGGAAAATTTGTCGGTATCTTCACGACGGGACATGCAGAGTGCAAATTGGTTTCCGCATGCGGTCGCAAAATTTTTCAGCAGTGATACCTTCAATATTTGTTTGTTTATAAGTAGAATTAGGTAAAAGCAAGAAATGTTTCTAGGAAAAATGCTATCTTTGCTTCCTATGGTACGACGCTTCGTTTCGTTTTCTCGGTACTGCTATTGTTGGTAAAATAATTGCTGAAGAATGATACGTTAATGCAATACCCAGAGAAAGGTATGGTTGGCCTGCCTGCCCTTATCGTAACGCAACGTGCCACCATTTTGATCGATCTCGACGGCTAAGAGGTGTAGCTTCTTATCGACCTATTTCCGACCGATTTCTCGACGGCATGGCCGTGCTATCTCGTAGGCACTTTTGAGGAATTCTAAATCACTTTCAATTTGTCAGCCGAATGTCGAACGGGCCGCTCCGGATGGAGGAGTGACCATGTTCGTTTACCCCGGGCGGATTTGGCGGATCGGTGATTGGGCATTTTAGTGTGGTGTGGTGATTTTTCTAGATTGCTTTTCTGGCCAACCGAACCGAGCTGAACCGTGGCGGGTTCGATGTCGGCGGCTTTATTGAATTGAAATAAGCTATCGCTTTTAGTGATCTTCACTTCGGAGGTTCACTGGAAGAGGATGCCTAAGATGGGAAGACGTGTAGAAATGATAGCGAGCTGGGTATTGTGTGGACAGGGACGTGTTTTATAGAAAGGCACACGGATGGATGATACCAACCAGAACGGACTGGCGGATTGAAGTGTATAGAAATGCTAATGCTGCCGATACAAGGAACGACTAGCGAAACTAATGCATCGTCTGCTACAGTTGAGTACTGATACGTAAAATGGCACCTGCAAATATATCTGGTATTGCATTTAACTATAACCAACATTTTGGAACACCTTTAAAAGCTTTACAAAACAATTTTCATATTTATAAAAAAACGCACAATATTCATATGACTTCATGTGTAACCAAGCAGTAAATCTTGTGTACCGGGATTCCCTCAGAAGCGGTCGAACCAGAGGAATCCAACAGGCTTGTAAACCGCACCTTTTCTAGAGCAAAAAAATGTTTTCGCTTTCACTCCTTTTCACCGCCATTTTTCGGTTCGCTCGACGTCAACGGCAACGCCAGCTTCTTCACACGTCAAACCGATTTTTTGTTATATTTATCAATCATCGTGCCGTGCCATAAACCGAACCCAGTACCGTGCCTAACCGAACGTACGTTTCGTTTCTTTTCTCATTCGCTTTGAACGTTACATCGATCCCGAAGGACGTGTGGGATGCCCTCACTACATGGCACCGGAGGTGGTGGCCCGGCGGGTCTACGGCAAGCCCTGTGACGTCTGGGGTGCTGGCGTGATGCTACACGTTCTGTTATCCGGTCGTTTACCTTTCCACGGATCGGGCAAACGCCTGCAGGATGCCATCGCCAGGGGACGGGTGACGGTAAGTATGGCCGCAGGGATTGTCTCTTCTTCGCACGTGCCCAAGAACGTTCGGGTTGCTTATCGAAATCGATGTCAATCGATCCGATGGATGCATCCCGAAGCGGTTTGATGCTGGGTAAGGCGGTCCTGCGATGCTATTTATGGCACCGCATGACGCAGTCCGATATCGAGCGCAACGCTTCAACACATTCCTCCGCGTTCTCGCTTCGAACGAACAACATTACCGTGCTTTCTATACCCGTTTGCTCCATTACAGCTCGATACTCCGGAATGGAAGCATGTGTCAAGCAATGCGAAGGATCTCGTTCTGAAGATGCTCGCACCAAATCCCATCAGCCGGCCTACTATAACGGAAATTCTGGATCATCCTTGGATACGGGTAAGCGGGCGGGAACGTTTGGGAGTCAATTCGTGTGAAGTAAGCTTTGTTCTCGCGCGTCTTTCACAGGATCGCGACAAACTGCAACGCATCCACCTGGGTGATACGGTGGAAGAGCTCAAGCGCTACAATGCACGTCGCAAGCTGAAAGCCGCCGTTCAAACGGTGGCTGGCGGTGTGGCGATGGATCCCCTGTGCTGTGCCGATACCGATTCAAGTAAGTATTATGCACAAAAAAAATACAAAAATAAAGATACATCCGACTTGTTCGTTTTCGTTTGCTTTTTAAAGTTAGCTATTCGAAAAAACCCCGATTCATGAAAATAGAAGTCGAAGAATTTTACTTACACTATACTTACATTGTAGGGCACATTTTCGATTAGAAGCACCTGCTTTCTGTCGTTAGGAAACCTAAGTGTTTCTCCAATGACACCTAAATCTCTAGAGTCTGGTATAGAATATTTTGGATTGAAAATACAATGTGTTTTTAAAATAATCTATACGCTTCATGGATCTGCTCGCTTTTTCATGAGATAATACGTTAGGAGAAACTTGTGCATATAGTAAACCCGACCATTGAAGAACCGATTTCTTAATTTTAATACTCGAAAACATCTGCATCAGAGAGTCCTTAATTTGAATCTAGCAAGGCTACTGTGCCCATGGCTTAATTTTAAAACCTAACTGAAACAGCTTGCCCATCCAGCAACCAAAAAAAAAAAACAGTATCGCTAAACCCTATTCAAGCTTACGGCAATGTTAAAGCTGCACTGCTCAGTCTGGCAGCAGATTTAACTGCTGCATGCGGCTTTCGTTTCGAGCGAGCGTTCCTGCCGGCTTATGATTAGCATAAAGGATGTGCCTTACGGAGAAAGTTTGCTTTTCGCACAAGCACACAAACTAACGACTAATTAAAATGCAATTGAACTTGTTTTTGCGTCTGCGATCCTATGCGGTCCTGTGGCTACGTGGCAATTTGATGTAGGCGTATGACACGGCTACAATGCGCAACGAAAGAGCGTGACATAAACAGTAATCCGGACAGTTTGTGAACAAAGAGATAGAGATAGAGAGACAGATAGAAGAAAAGAGACGGAAGGTAGGGAGCGATGAAGACGGAGTGGTGAGATTCAACGCCATTACCACGTCCGGATGAGTTGGCCCATAGGAAGAATTATAAAAAAAAAAAAAAATTCGCAGTTGCTTTGATGCTTTCTGCATGATGGGTTCTTTCGCACTTTAATGGGATGTCTCGTGGAGCGGCGTTTCGTTTATATGCCTTTTTTTGCTTCCACCATCAGGCATCCGCCGGTCTAGCGACTTGCTCGAATGTCCGTGTCATCTGCCGGAGCATTGGTCTGCTGCTTTCTTTAATGTTATTGAAATTGCCTGCGGTTACTAGCGTACAAAATGGAACCGCGGTGTACAGCGGTGCGGTTCGTTCGTGCTCCGTGATGTGGCGTTAACGTCGCGAGATGACTTGTTGCTCTGCCCGCCTGGTTGCCAGTCTGCCTGTGCCTGCCCGGTGGATAATGTTTAGTGCACAGTGCTTAGAGTTTATACGTTCGTCGTGCTCGGTACGTGCTAGATGTGTTAGTAATGCGAGGGAACGGTTTTGGGGAATGCGAGGTACTTTTGGGTTGGCCAGGAAGAATCAGGTCCATCTGTTTCGTGTGTGCGTACGTGAGTGTGTGCGTACTGCGAGATGGATATTTTATTACCGACGACATTATGCTCTGTATGTTCGATGGGTTTTTGGGACGATTATGTTTAAATGATGCCGTTTGATAGAGTTATTCGATCGAGCTGGTGGGGTTTGACAAAGAATCTACACGAAGATTAGGGTGGAAGATGAAAGAAATCATCAATATGTTGCCTAATAAAATGCGGGTTTTATGATTATGTTTTTATTATTTGTGTTGCATGGGGAGAGACGCTTCCAACGTCGCGTCTGGAGTTTTAACAGGCGTACGTAAAACATGTCCACCGAAGAATACGTACATTTGATACAAGATGTAACCGACATTCTGCTGTTTGTAAAAAATCTTTGGGAACACATTTTGTTACTGAAGCTTCAAGAGTTTGATTTATGTTGACTCGCATTCCTTTCGATTTAGTTACATTTCCTTTTAGGTTCGTATGGCTACAAGCAAACACTGAGCCATGCACATGCACACTGTCACATGCATACATGGCTCTTCTGCTGTTCATGCTTATTGTTTCTTTCTCTCTTTTTTCTTCTCGTTTTTGCTCCCCTCACTCACTTTGTACCACTCGTGCCGCGATCTCCCCACCATACCGCAACGCTCCCTACCATCTTCCCACGATCAACTTCATCGTCCTTCATCCGCGAACGGAAACGCTGACACGCATCCAATGCAAATCCCGCCCCGGATGGGTGCACTCAATACCGTAGTGGCCATTGGTACGGCATCGGAAAGCCTCAACGAGTGGGCCGACGAGGAGGCCGGCCTGGAGGCGATCCAGAAAATTCTTGACTCATTAGACGATATCATTGCTTTGCAAGATGCGAACTGCGATCCGGATGTGCTGGCCGGTATACTGCGCGACGTCAAGCTGCACGAACTGCTGCAGGTAATGGAATCTTGCTCTCCATGTATGTGTGTGTGTGTGTGTGTGTGTCTGTTGTAGGAGACTTTGTGTACTTGTGTCGAAGATAAGTAGTATCAGTAGTGTGGCTCGTATGTTCGACGTCCTCGAATGCTTCAGCCGAATGGTTAGACGCTTCGTTTTTTTGCTTGTGGATCGTCACGTGCATAACGTAAACGTAAGCAACACACGTCCACTTCAAAGAAACGGAACGAACCGTTCATTTGAGTTATCGATGTTCGTTTCACGTTGCCTTTGTTTTCTCTAACTTTTATCTCTTTCTCTTTCTTTTTTTCTTTTCTCTGGTTTTCTTTCTCAATTGTTTTACCATCGTATCCATCATAATTTACATCATCACGCTTGGCACATGGCATATAAAACGATGCGACATGAAAACATGCGCTGTATTGTTGCGAACACCCATAAACGCGCTGGCAACCGGGCAACGAAAACAATCTACCGGTCGAACCCGTGCGCCTCCCAACGGACGGTTCGAATGCCGTCCGTCCGTCCATTCGGGCTTACCGTTTGCGCTGCGGGCTTTGGGGCTGAACGCTGCTGCAGCTGTTCGATAGAATCAGTAGTTCGGTTATCAATCCATCACGGGCACCGCCGGGAGATGCCATTAGCCGGTGCCGGGACGCGATCGATGCTATCTCATCCACCGGGGGGCACAAGTATGGGCGTGAGAAGTCGGAGCTGATCAGCCTGCTGGGATCGTCGCACATACAGGTAGGTTGCTCTCAGAACGCACGCCCGGTGAGGAAAAACCATGTCACAAGCTACTCCAACAAACACACCATTCATCTTCATCCGGTCATTTTATGCTGCCAATGTTGAGTTGCGTGCAATGTGCTTTTGTTGCATTCTCCATTACTGTCGGTGCAAGTTGCATAGAACCGCGACACGCAAGGGCGCCTCGCGGGGTATTCCGATTTTTCCGTCAGGCGTCACCAGCGTCGGTAGCGAGATTCTGTTTATGGCCACGGTGAATTGCGGAATTATTTCGCGTTTCGTTTGTTTCCGCGCAGGCGCTTTGATGCTCTGTATGAAGCGCCAGCTTGCGACGGGTATAGCAACATCGGAGCATCAGAAGCTTTTCGCGTGATGCAAGCTTTTTCGCATCGGAAGCTCCTGTTGCTGCTGTGGGTTTGTGTATGTGAAAATGCCAACGTCTACAGGATTCGATGAAGCTGAACTTTTAGTCGACTATTGGTTCTTCACTCGAATGTCCGGCCCATCTGCAACACATTTCGATCCGAAAGTAGCGTTTATTTTTCATTGCTCTTTGAGTTTTTGTAGCAACTTGTATCATTTTCTTCTTATTATTTTCTTATGTCGTTTGATCTCTTCCAACCAATCACCTTGCTCCGATCGAGGGAAATGAGCGCTCGGCACGGGGACCAGTTAGCTGTGGATGATGTTTAATTAAATTTTTCTAATTATAACGTCCTGCCCGGCCGGAAGCGGGACATAATCCTTGGGCGTGTGAAGCTTTTTTTCGCTTCCTTTTCTGGCTGTTTTGGGATGCGTGGTCGGTTAGCGTTTTGTTGACATTGTGTTTTTACAAAAAATATGAATAACAAAATTTGAAAAGGAAAGCGGTACCACAATCGACCGGGAAACAAATTGAATCCAAACGAAAACCGAACCTTAATCCTCAAAAGTTATTGCGGTGGGATTCAAATAAATCAGGGCTTGTGTGTTTCGTGGTGGGCGGAGGGTATATATGGCGAGGGTAGCTGAAACTTTTCGGAAACAAGAACAAAAGGAGCCTTGTTTAGTGGATCAAAATCAGATTTTTCATTTTACTTTTTAATCGTGTATCTAAAACAAACAATCGTGTTAGAAAAAAAATGGTACAAATGTTTCTACTTTGAGTATATTTTTGAACTTTTTAATGAGTGTGTGTGTGTGTTTGTCGAAGAACGTGATAAAAAGTGATTGCACGTCGCATTACTCTTACCGATCGATGCTCTGCAACGTGCATCCGACAGGGCCGGCAGTCAGACACCAAAACGTTGCCAAATTAAAAGCAAAACGTTTCGCTAAACCAATAAAACTTAGCTTCACGGACAGCCTACGGCGAATCGTTAAATGTTTCGGGTGTTGTTTTTTTTTGCCGCATACCGTCCCGACACAATGGAGCAGAGACGGATTTAATTTGTTTTGCTTGCTTCACGCGAAAACAGAGATAATTAAACAGTACGTGAAAGAAGAAACAACATTTGGATTTTGAATAATTTGGATTTTTAAATTATTTTTGTAGCTGTTCTTATTAGTATCTAGCCGAAAAATAGCAATATTTTGCACATCGAACAGTTGCTTATTACAGACGCTGAAACATCGTTTCCATTACAAAACAGAAAGAGCGCAAAGTATTTAGAGGCTTTAAAATGATACACGCACAGTCATTCTTTGTCAATGATTCGAGCCTTTCAACTGGTGCGAAACATTATCCCCTGTGAAAATTTAAACGCAAAATCACTAGCGTCGAACCGAGCCTAGAGCATGCTCGATATATTCGGTGTTCGTCGGTAAGGAACCCCTTAACCCATACATACTGTGGGCGTTTTTCCGAAGCGTAAATGTTCCAGTAGGCCAAGCCCGATGCTCGCTGGGTGATAACTACCACTGGCAATGCCAGATGTGGCACTCTCAGGACAAAAAAGTAAAGTGGGTGGATTGGCCAATCCTTAACGGCATTCCACAATGCTTTTGCCCGAAGTCGTTTTTTCATGCCGCTTGGTAGGTGCGGGGTTAGCGTCATCTTTCTTGAAAACGGAAGAAGGTCACCGTGGAAATGCGTGTGAGTGTGTGTAAGTTTTTTTGTTGTTGTTTTACTGCATGGCGAGTGTGTACACAGGTGTGTGCAACAGCTGAGCCTGAACCCATTTTGATACGTGGAGCACGAGCGCACACCGAATCCACCGCTTGCTGTGATATTTGTTTTGCGTGTTGTTGTTGGTGTAGGACGGGCAAAGCTGCACGGTTGGCGTGGGGCATTAGTATTCGCATCGGAGCAAGGGTCCGAATGCTCGGGCTTCTAAAGTTAAAACGATTGTTTCCAGGTCACTTTGCCCTCCCTTCGTGGGCTCAAATGGGCTCAGTTTAACAGATAGTTAGGTTACCTCTCCATTCTCGTGCCGCGGGTTCTCGTCCAACATGACACATTTCGATGGGCCGTTCAAGGGTGCGCCAGATAGGAGGAATGCGGATCAAAAAACCGCTCCCTCTTCTCGGAACCTTTCGAGAAAGAAAAATCCGCTTCAGAGAATCAGATTCTCGTTTTCGCTTTGCTCATCTCGATGTGATTCCCAAGCTAAAGGATTTTATGACTACCGTTCGAGCTTTGTTCGTTCGAGAGTGCTTTTTTTCTCGTCGTTCCTCCGTAGTGGAAACGGGAAAATTCGTTCAACTCCGTACCCGGATGCTCGGTAAACGGATGTTTCTGTGTTGGTGATGCCGTGTTCGGATAGGATATAAAAGTAGCAAAAAATAAAGCAAACTAACTCCCGGACAGGACCGAAGAATTCCTCGCAGATTAATATATCATTCATTATGATTAAATATTTGACTATTGCTAGCAGTGATTTTAATATATTTCAGGGAAGCTTCTCCCGCGTTCTTGTACACGGAAAGCTTTAAAGTACGCCAGCAGGTTTTCGTCTCGTTTTAGGGCTCTCCCGGTGCGGTGGGAAGAATATGCTGACCCATATAACACGCAGCGGCACTGGTGCGCTGTATGGTTCGTCCTTAGACTGTTAGATTTGACGATGGCGTGCCGCTACAGTAAGCCAACTACGGCGCAACTACGTATTTCCGTTTTCGTGGACATACTCATCCCTGACTGCATGAGTGTGCAGAACACTGCAGCAAACGCAGCGATCGGTGCGAAAGCGCAGGCAGCGGCTGTACGGTGGACGAAAATGTACACACGGCTCGGTGGATGCATGTTTGTGGAATTCATCTCGGTAGCGTCGCTATTAAAAAATGAGTCTGCATCTTTCTTGGTCCGGACGGGCGATTTGTGGGTCCGAGGGTGGGTCTCTAGCGATCCGTGAATGACTTTCATGTACGGCTGCTGGTCTGGCTATAGTGTACCCCCGACCGATCTAGATCCTCAGCGGAGCTCGACGTATGTGCCTCGTTATACCGCGTACACCACACGCTGGCAGCGGGAAAAGGACAGGACAGGGCGGTCGCTCCACGCCCGGTTCCACGGAAATGGATTATAAGAATCTGTCGAGTTGACTTGCCTGTGGTCCATGTGCTTGCCGCTGCACTTCTTCGGCTTGCACGATTGCATCCATTGCTCCGGCCAACGCCCTCCCTACTCCTACCCTGTTGTTGGGGTAGGTTGTTGTTTTTTCCCCACACGTTCTCTCGTATGCCGTTGTCATACACAGCTCGTGTGCTGCGCTGGTGTTATTATGAATGCTAGAGTTCCCCTTCCTTGCAATTCGTTCGCCATCAAGTGCAGTACGGTCGGTTGTAGGTGAAGGTTTTTTTCAGCGTTTACGCTTTCGCTTACCCTCGTTAGGATCGTCCACCGTTCCTGTTGCACACGTATCCCACTTCCTGGTGTCGCTTCTGCAGGCATGGTGAAGTAAAAACAAAACACCACTGTACCCTTCCTTACGTGGCCAAGTGTGTGATTGATTATGGAGCACGAGCGGTGAGTGGTTTTGATACGGGGCAGCCTTTACGTAGGAGTTCCTGGGCAATGGGTACGTCGAAAGCGAAACATCTTGTGTGCGGGTAAAGCTTTAACCCACAACTTCAAGCAAAATAGATAAAGGCCTGGCGCGGTGCCCGGAGTGTGAGCCCGTGAGTTTTGCATCACGTTTTTTGTTCGATTCATATTTGCATCTGGGACGATAAACGATGTGGATGTGACCGAGATTAAGCGCATGGACACAAACAAGTGTGCGAGCATAAGAGCGCGCTCGCGAAAAGTGGATACGTTGGACATGCAATACCGGAAGTAGAGAGATGGATGGTTAAAGAAAAGACTTCAATGTGTGTTTAATAGTTTTTGGAATGCAACAGGAGTAAAGCGGTCCACGGATGTGGTTGGTGATGGATAGGAATATAATGCCTTTACTTGTAAGTGAATCGTTGCTGATCTGATTATCAACAATTGATCGGTATCGAACGACTTTTAATGAATTCCGTGAATTATCATTACACTAGGAGATCACTTCTGATGGGTTGTTTTTTGTTCCAGAAATAATTTAACACGAAGCCTGTGAATGTTCGCCCAATTTACACAGCAAATGAACAATTCAATTACATTCAACTACCCTGGCGTAGTAATTAGACGGTGTATTGTCAGTCTCCAATTCACTTAACAATTGTTCCAACCATTGCACGGGTAAACAATAGCAGTTACCCAGAGTTCGTTCGAGTCGCCGCAGGAGAAGCTGTACTATATCCTAGTGCCTTTGCCCACTGCACTTGATAGCGCTTCGCTAATGTTGACTTTTCATCAGGCGTTAGTTGAAATTGAGGTGGTTTCGCAAAGTTCAGCTCCCCGGGACAGGATACGGCGAGTTTCTCGCGTCTCGAGATGATTGCCAGACTAGATCTTATTATTGATTATCGAGAACAAGGTTCTCGGGGGGTTTTATTTTTCTTCGAGTGTGTTCCACATATAAGTCTGTCCGTACCTTCACCGCTAAAACCACAACAACGCAATAAGTTTTGCATCTCAACGCGAGCCCCGTAGCTTCGCTTAAGACAATGCTCCAGCAGTGCTCATTTTTTCCCCGTTCTGCCACCCATTACCACACTGACGGGTAGTCATTTGTGCAAGGGTATATTAATTGCTTGCACCAGCCAGGGCGAATTAGTTTAGCTTGGCACAAATGGAGATTGATTCTTACTGCGGTGTACTGTATCGACTCCACCGTGCAAGGAGCTCCCAATGTTTGGGCGTAAGATATGTTGTGCCGTAAACAAAGGCACTCTTCTACACGGGCAACTTTTCCCATCGCCCACCGTTCACCGCACGCCTGGCAGTTGTCTGAAAGTTTGGGCCCGATTTTCCGCATGATATGTGCTGCTCGGACGCGGGTGAGGTTGGGAGGGGTGCTCGCGCAGTAGATTTGACTTGACTTGAAGTGAACTTTACTAACGCTGATTGGTTGCGCCCGGGTTGTTGATCGATGGTGACGGGGAGCAGGGATCTTAAATCACCACCGAAACTGTCATCGCAGGACAGGTCGTCGGAGAGTTGCGAAAAGGATTTGCCCTCCACCTCCTTACTTCGCTGCCGCTGGAGCCGTCGTAGTAATAAAATTCCGCGTGACATTCGCTTAAACTCTCGCAGGGCACGGCTCCGTTGCGATTTCTGTTTCTTTACGCGGTATTTTTAACTCATCCACTACACGATGTTTCGTGCCGTGTTTAAAGTTGTACTCAGCGACACGAGCGAAAGTAGCGACGTTCTAGCGTGCGCTCTGCGTGTTGACGGAAACACACCGAGCGCTGACCCAGGGGGAGGCGTAGTACTAGACCATTTCGCGCGTCGTTCCCCAGTAGCAACCGAAACAGGTACCGGAACAGTTGGCTGAAGTTCGCTTGCGATGGTGCTCATGGAAAGTACAGCAAAAAGTTAGATGACAGCAAAGAAATCTCTAAACGCGCGCTGGTGGAAACTTTTGCTCCCGTCCCTGAACGCCGATGGCCGGTGTTTGCTATTGTCGCTTTTATTATCATTAACGTTATTACCGGTCGGTACCGTCGATGTCAGTAGTGCGCGCCCGGCGAAGCAACCACTGTTCGGTGAACTTTTTTTTCCGAATGGTCGCGCACATTGAGTGACACGCCATTTTGGCAGCTTTTGCTTTCCTTCTGCTTCTCGGGGTTTCACCTTTGTCGGGTTGGTGGGAGCGTGAACAAATTTCTCCTGGGATCGTTCTGATAAGTTTCGAACCATTCCTGTAATGCTTCCGAGGGTCGCTTTCCGCCACCGGAACAGTTTGGTTCGGTGCCGCGCACTGAGCGTTTATTAGTCAGTCGTTGGGTTGGCGTTCAGAGCTCACTCCCAACATTCGGTTCTTAAAAGAAAGGCATCACGGGCAACGAACGCGAGTTCGGGCCGCCGATGCAGTAGAGCAACTTTTTCGCCAGCCAGTGCAACGTGCAGCGTAATGGCGAAAGTATTTTTACGCACCACCGTGCACCGTTGCGGATCGTTGTGCGGAAAATGAAATGTGGTCCCCACCCGTTCCGGGAAATCATCCAAGCGTGTGGCGCGTTGGGAAGATCCATGCGCAAGGCTGCAAGCGCGAAACGTGTAAGCGACTGATATTCAAGTATCGTTTACTCGAGACTCAAAGCGCACCACTTTGGTTGTGGGTTGATAGTTTTGGTTAGCAGAATGCAGGCAAATATAGCTCGATCGGTGATTCCCGTGCTCTGACTGAAAAAAAATCTTAATGTAAGGTTTTGAGAAACAAATGTAAGAAGCTTAACAGCTTTCATTTAGTCGTCGTAAAGCTTGATGATTTTCATTGCTGGCAACACTAATAGGTTTAATTTTAAATTATTTTTTTAATTATTGTCTGAAATTATACGCATTCTAGGATGTTACTAAGGTCTAAATCAGCATAAGTCTTCCGAAGAATGCAGTGGTATTGTATGAGAGCTCCAAGTTTCTTGTTACATTCTGAATTCAATATGTTTATTACAATATCGATATTCATCTTCCAGTTCTTTCGAATGTTTCTGTCTGTATTTTTCGTTTGAAACACTGCTACTGACACCGAATATCAAAAAATAATTATTTCCGAAGGTTTACGAATCTATTTCTTTAATCTTTTGTTTACGTGAAAATTTGCTGGCGTTCTGTAGGTTTTTTCTCCGTCGAAGGTGGCTCGGGGTTTGGGACAACTTTTTGTAGAGCTGCTTGGCTTAAAATTGGCCCACTTGACAACCCGTTCAGGCCCGTCCGTTACATGTGATCGACCAGCAGACCGTCAACGAAAATACGATTTTAATTGGCAGTTGCCAAAAAGGAATTCCAATGGACGATTCCTTTTTTTTTTCTTGTGTGTCGCCCCAGATAAGTATCGTTTGCACCGTTTCCACGAACGGCGCAATTAAAAAGCAGAAAAACCGAAAGCAAATGATGAGCAGCAGAAATTAAAGTATTAAAAAGGCTTTGCAAAAGGCGACAGGGAGAGTAGTGGGGGGGCGCTTCCCAGGAACGAAAAGGGGTGGTCGATATCGGGAGCACGATGTTATCGAATTAAATTTAACGATTTACCCAACCCGGGAATCCACGATTGGGGCGCGGTGAGGCGGCGATGTTTGGTGGTACTTGAACTGAAAAGGACAAATGTACAAAGGGTGATCATTGTACAGGAAATGGCGTTGCGATTTTTTTTTATTTCCATTTCGTGTGGACCATTTTTTGGGGTTGATTTTCTAATTTAATTCTCGTCCCACGAACGAGATTACTCCCCGTTTGGCGGGGTTGAGGTCGGCGGAGTAACGGTCGCCATGACCCATGAGCGGACGGAAATTGAAATGATGGGGTTCAGTTTGCTATCGCTTTTGCGATGGTGTCGTGGTAGTATGTGTGTATGTGTGTGCCCGCGTGTGTCGGTGTATACCGATTTATCTAATAGAAATAGTTTAGAAAGTCATATTTTCACACTCCTCCCGCTTTCCGGTTGCAATCCGATTTAATTTCGGGCCACTGGAAGCCGCTGTCGGTGGTCCGGGCAAATGTTTAATTTACCCAGCGGATTAAAACGTGCTGGTTTTGCGGGCTGGCAGAGGATTGGCTGTAATATTCTTTTCTGGCTTAGGGAAATCCCGAAATATATCTAGTCGCTCGTTACGGGCGCAACTCAGCAGAGTCGGTCGGCCGATCGGTACCATTCGGTGCAGCACTTTGCAGCACTCGATGCTGCTGGTTGTGGATGTAAAATGTTGAACTGTAAAAATGGTGATTATCGGTAAACGGTAGCGTGTTGTGCTCCAAACATCTCTTAAACAATAGGTTTTTATTTCGCTTTATCAATAGCAAATCAGAGCCCAAAGTAATGATCGTTTATCGACGCGAGTAATGAAAACGTGCCGTGCGCGTATTGAAATGCTTACAGCAGGAATTTGTACGTATTTTATTGCCTACGTTCAGTTCTCCGCAGCTCCCACGGTCGCCATAGATTGGAACCTCCTCGGCACCACTCGTAACATCGATGTGCTGCGTTTACACGAGCGGTACATCGTTTTCGAAAGTGATTTTCCCGGTGCGATCCTGACGGTTTCCCGATGCTTCGGTCGAACAAACAGTCGTGCCAGTCCGGAAGCGAGTCCATTCTATCGTGGCAATTTGGATGCGCTTGGTTTGTGTGTCTCAAGTGGGACCCGGGACGGAGGTCATACCGTCCTTCCATGCCGGGCATCAGTCATCGTCGTGGGGCATCGTTATGTCGTAATGTATTTCCATTTTCGCAATGGTGCGATCGGTCGGGTTCCGGTGCAGCTGCGGAAACTCGACATTAAATTACGACTTGAAAGTTTCGCAATTTTGTATATTGCTGCATAAATAAAATGATGCCTTGGTCGATGGAGGACAGGAAGAAGAAGACGAATATGTAGAGAGAAAAAATTACACGCGTGTAAAAATGATACCGATGGCGTGGCGCATGTGGAACGAACGATACACTGAGAAGCGGAGCGGGCTGCCCTGTACACGGTTTTCTGGTTTTGATAGACTTGTGCAGGGAGTGCAAAATTCCCGAAAAAAAATATACTTGATAGATACGCCTGAATGGAACTGGACTAGCGTATGTTTAGTGCATCTATTCATCTATCCAATCTGGATGTTTTTTTTTTTGTACGTGTGTGTCAGTGGAAGCTTGCCTGTTAAATCCACGTTTATTGATCGTCTGTCCGGGAGCTGTGTAGCGAGTAGTTTTAATATCGGTTGAGGCGGCAGTAAAACATTGGGAACCACTCCTTGACGATATTAATATTGTTGGATAGGAAACCACAGACCATTGTGCTCGTTAAACATGGAATGAAGGAAAGCATAAAATATTCTAGTTCGATTCCGTCTTAAATGAACCAGAAATATTCACTGAATCGAAAAACGGGCCCAAAGAATTGTATAAATAAAAGTGGTTTTTCCTTTAGTTTATTTATACTTTATATTTTACGATGTTTAAAAGGGGTCTTATATTTTAAATTGATTGACTGAAGTCTTTGTACTCATCGACGGTACAGTTTTTTCCTCGGGCACGGCCGTTTTTACACTCATTTCCATTGCATCAGGAAATGGTGTTCTGGTTTCCAACGGGTCTTCTTTTCCAATCGCCGGCAAAGCTAGTGCCATCGCATGTAATTTGTATCTCCGTATCTTCGTATTTTAGAAAACATTTCTTTTACATTTTGTTTGTCGCACTGGTAGCGTCTTCAATGGAAAGTTAGTTTCTCTACCGCCCTCTGCTCCCCGGCACCGTTACCTTTTTTATCGTTGCTTTTCGGCACGCTTTCCGTACCGACGCCGTCGACGTCACTTCATCTTTCATGCTCAAGCAGCTTACTGCCGGCTCGTTAGAGTTGGGCGAAACTTTCGCGGCGCTTTAGCAGTACGTCCCGGGACGGTGCGAAACGGGCAATGAGGGAACGCTAACAAACAAGCGAAATGCGCATGGAAAAGTTGCAAATGCAAAAGGAAAAGCCGCACGCCGGCGAAGGAGTAAGCAAATGAAGAGAAAATAGAAGTTTTGAAAAATTTACATCATAAATCTATTTCTTCGTTCGTTCGGGCATCTTTTTCGGTCGAGTTTTGTTCGCCCGTTCGTCCGCGCTTCCGTCTGCCGCCACTCACTGCATCGCATCGCGATCGGATGTGTTTCGGTGCTGCGGGGTGGTCGCGTTAAAAGGCAAGCCGTGGAATTATTATGCCACGGAGCGGATAATGGATTGGCGCGGTGATATGAAGTTGTGATCGGTGGTCGATACGGATTGGCGAATCGGTTCAGGTTTTCGAGCACAGGAATGTATGCCGACTATGTAGAGCAGCGGGGCAATAGAAACGGACAAAGAAGAAAACAACTCACATAACATAAAAAAGCCATCCGGCAGAGCGGAAGGATGGTGGCCGTGAAAGCCTGCGAACTTTTTCTACGGCAGCGGAAAGGTGCACCGGATGGTAAAGTTCCATTACCCGGTGAGCTGTGGTTTGGTAGCTATATTTTCCGTTTTTTTTTCTTGGTTGTTTATGTTATGAGAAAATAGAAAATTGTTACTACAAGCTCGCGAATCCGAAAGGCGTATCGAACGATGAATTTATCGTTTCCCATATCCAACGAGCCCTAGTTGATGCATGGCATTTGATTTCTCGAGGAATGGTTGTACACTGTTAACATAAATAAAAAAATACAATCGGAAACCAGTTGATATGGAAAGAACCATGTTGTTGGGTTTTTGTCTTTTTTTTTGTTCGGTAAACAAAAGATAAGAAATTGTTTGAACTTTATTTTTATGATCCTGGCAAGACAATTTGTTCTCAGCTATCTAGTTTCAATTCCTGCGGTAACCTAACGCCACAGTAGGGGAAGATTCATGACCGGAGTGGGGATGAAAGGCGGCGCATCACATTCTGCCATTTTGCAACAAAACACACTCACGGCTTCCGTAGAAAAACCACATGCCATAGGAAAGTCAACCCGCCATTGCACTCCGCTTCCATCGGTTGAGTTTAAATCAGCATTGTATGTTCCATTCAAATGGATTTGGTCTCGCGCTGATACACCAAATGAACTCCGCTGCTTGTTGCTGCTGTTTTATTTACATTGTCCTCGCACATTCCCCGACCATTCCGCACGATAACGAATGAGCGCTGCGTTTAACAAATGTTTCTTTCTTTCGTTCTATGCTGTCTCGTTCTGTCCGACCGTTCCCGCTGGGCAACAATAGGTAAGTGTCACTGAACAACGAACAACGGCGTTACCTCCCGTCACATGCGGGTGGTTATCGATTCGACCCTTTACGGTATGGAAATGAAAAGGAACGAGTGAAAGAAAACGGGAAGATCTTGGCCGACCGAAACCGCATCGAAACTCAAAAATGGCTGTACAAATGATCGGGCGTAATGGTCGGTAAAGTAGCATGAGCCGCTTCCGGACGTAGAGAGAGAAAGAGAAGGAGTGAGAGAGTGAACATCACAGCGTGAGTGAGAGAGAAAGAGAGAGCGAGCAACTTCGAAACGTCGTCGCTGGTAATGCAATTTTTCATACACTGATAGATGGCGTCCATTTGTCACGCGGTTGCGCTTCTCGGCATTGCAAATGCCAGCGAAACAGTGAAAAACATCATCAAGGAAAACACGGTGATGATGATGGCGCAATGGTGAAATCGCCAAAGTGTTTCACCCCACCGATACTACAAAAATTTCACGGAAAGGAATCCCCACGCAGAGGCCGTTTGGTAATACGAAGTGCCAGAGTAGTCAGATTTTCCTTATTTTTTGTCTCCGAAGGTAGTCGCGGTCGCTTGAGGAACATTCTTAACGCATAATAACGAAGGCACGAATGGAGCGGTGGTGATGGTGGTGAAAGTAAAACATCAAAGCTGAACGATCCATCGATGTCCTAGTCCACTTCGTCGTAGTCGTCGCATGGAATGAGCTACCATCGTTGGACGATTGCGATGGGCGAACCTTGGGCCAGTTTGCAGGCCAGAAGTAATTGGCTCACCATTAGTGATAATTTTCGATGCAAAAACGCGAAAGCGAAACGTCTGCTTCGTTGATGCCGTTGCCGCTTGTTAGAGGTCCTCCTCGGAAACATATTTCAAGAATTTAGTGCCATTTTGCTCGTGTAAAAAAGGAAGGAAAGTTCCCTTTTCTACGACCGCTCCTAATGGTCGTAATTATGACGATGACGGTGATTGAGGGTTTTGATCGGTTGAAAAATGTGTCGGTTAAGATTTTTCCTCGCGAGTGCGCCTGAATGCAGGCTATCTTTGTGGCGATGGTAAGGCACGGATAGAATCGAGTAGCATAATTAATATTGCGGTTTTACACAACACAGACCATAACATGGTGAACGTCCCCCGAACGAACCATCCCTGTGATGGCCTCCTGTGCAATGGATAGTGTATTTGTATGTGTGTGTGTGTGTGTGGTTGCGCACCCGGTGAAAAAAAGGGAAGTAGAAAAACGGAGCGGACTAAAGAAACGAAAGGATTCATTTCCCAGGCTCTATTGTACTCCTACAGTGCCATCGGCGACGAGCAACGACCTATTGGTCGTGGCAGGTTTTCTATTGAAATGAGCACAGAAAAGCGTTCCGACCTTCGTGATTATGTTTTTTGCATTTTTTTTGTTTTAGACTTAAAATAAATGTGAGAAAGAGCAAAAGAGATCCTTCCCGTCGGGACAGCTGAGGGGAATCAAATCGACCGGTTTGGGATACCTGACATCATTCAGACGCCAGGCAAGGGATGCGCCAACTTTGCTGACCATGTACCAGAAAAGGTATGCCACCGTCGTGGCATTGCCCGTGGTATTGCTGCTGTGGAACGCCGTTACACGACGGGCAACGTAAGAGAAGCTAATATTTCAGTTACCACTGGTGACGATGGTGCCGGTGGCGGGAAAATATTAATATTTTTCATTCACCCGCTGTGAGTGTGTGTGTGTGTGTGCGTTTTGTTTGAATTTCATTTGAAACGAAACACACCGCGATGACAATGGGTGTGGGTGGGTGATGTGGCATAGAAGAGAGCTACACGGCAAGGGTCGACATTATTTCCACTCCATTGGTAACCATGGGCAGCGGATCAGTCTGTGCGATGCAGCCGTACTGGGTTTTCCGCTCATTGTGCTATTACATATTTCTGCTCTTGCAATGGCGTGTGTCGTGCACTCTATTGTCGTACTACAAGCGGGACAAATATGCAGCCTGTGTGATATGATTGGTTGCATTCAACGAATTTCCATGCTTGCGGGAAACATTGTTATAGAAATTCTTTGAATTGTTCTAGAAATTCGGCATTACTTTGTGTTGAGATGATATTGAATACTAAGAACGAATGGCAAATAAGATAACAGCGATTTTTAACGAGTTTGCAACTGTATTGGTTCATTTTTATCTTCGATCGATTTATAGCTCGTTCAATACAGAACGGTTTTTTATTTTCTAATCGCACGGGTAAAATAGATTAGCTTATGGTAACCCAGTCAGTCAAATGTTGATGGTTCAATGATGGGCTTGACCTGTATAGATACTTCGGATAATATTTTGGGATCCACTCAGTTAAACCATTGAAGCATTTCTAGTCATAAATCAAAAGTTACTCAGGTAGGAGGAGATCAGGGCTGTAGAAACAGATGCCATTTTCTTAATAATCTCAGTTAGCAGAGTCACGCTTATTAAGTTGCAGTAAATATGCCACCCCCATGATAAGCATGGCGCATACATTTTCCGCCTGCTCAGCATTTCTCGAACTTCCCACACCCTAGAACCATCGCATTACGAACGACACTTAGAGCAAGCCCTCGAAACATTAGCGCTTACACCCGCTATTGGTTCTACTTTGTCCAGGAAGAGTAATGTTGCGCTGCCCGCGACAGCATGCACATATTTTCTAACTCTCCCGTGAGTCATTCAACGGTCTCCATCATCCGTCGGGAGAAAAATGGCACCCGCACGTAGTTGCTTTCCACGGAGCGGAATGCGCGAAGCCGGACAAATAAAGCGCCCTCGGTTGGGATTTATTGTTGCGCTCACCCTCCATCTGCCCGCGCTATTAATGACGGCTGTGCTGCTATTTGTCTCCACCATCCATACCCATCGGCTGCCGGAACCGGTTGATGTGCGCGCACCGACACCGGGTGGGATGGGAATATGCGGCAAGCGGCTGTTCTCTGGTTATTTGCAACTCTCCAGGGCGCGCAGTAATACATACTAAGTACGTGGTGTTTTTTTTTGTGTTTGTAGTTTCCCTCTCCGCCTTGCTTTGCTGCGATTCGATTAAAAGTGCTGGCGTAGCCGGTGGTACGCGAGAGCGGATTCATATTACGGTTATTTGAATCCGAAATGAGCAGTTCGTCGCGCGTTCGGTCACCGGAATGGTCTCGGACTGGGTGCTAGCGAAATTAATAGTTTCTGGCCTGGTCGTACACACTGCAGGCAAAAGTTTGTTGACGGTAAACCCCCCTCGCTAGAAAGGCCGGTTGATCCGTCGTCGTTGCCGGCATCGGCATCGGTTTCGACCGTTACGCGTTCAACGCGCAAAACAAGTAATAGCCAGCCGCCCGGCAAGCGGGTTCCATCAGAGAGCCATAATGTAATAATTCCCGCGAGAATCGCGTAAGCTCGGTCGGCGGGTGCCTGTGGGAAAGCTGAGCATGGCCGGGATTAGATGGGTGGGAAAATATGGAAATAGTTTCGCTTCGGTGTAGTTTTCTGGTTGCTTTTTTTAGTCATGTTGTTTGTACTTTTTTTTTTCTATCGCTGTATATATTGCATATATCCAGGCGTACCAAAACCTCCGAAGGCTCCACCGGCTAGCGCTTGAGAGATTGTTTCCAGTGGACAACGCTATCGAACGACGGATACAAAAGGGCAACGCAGGGGGAGCAGATTCGCGAAACGAGTTTGCGAGCGTTTCTGTTCCGGAAAATGCTGCTCCAAAGTCGTATCGTATTTTTTTTGCCCTCGCCTTCTATCGCCCCCACGTTACGTTAGCAATTAATGGAAGGACGGGCTTGGTTCAAAGAACTTCAAAAATGGAAAAATATGGCGATTCGTTTACAGAATCTGTTTCCTAGAGATCCTACGATATTCCTTAGAGTAGCCTTACATACTAGAAGATTTATAAAAAATCTCCGACTAAAACGATCAACGCAAAGTTATTATTACGGCAAAATAAGACAAAAAGTAAAAATAGAAAAAAAAATAGTTGGAAAACAATACCAGTGGCAAACTCTGGCCCGGTCGAGGATCCTATTTCTCAAAAACTCCATGCAGTTCAGTTCGTCTTTTCGCGTCCGGGGGTTTTGATTGAAAAAAAAAACGAAGCACTTAAGTAAACCGCCCTCCCTCCCCCCCCTCGCTTGAACGGTTCTCGCGAGCATAATAGGCGCACGGAATTTGAACCACATTGGCGCGTGCCGTGAGCACGGGCAAAGCGTTAAGATCGGGCATTACATCGACGCTCCCGGCAGTGTCGTTACGACGGGCGCTGGCCCGAGCATATTGTTCTCCGCAGCGCTGCGCAAATGGGGTTATGATTTATGGGAAACTAAGACCCCTGGTAGGATAAGGGTGCACGGTGTTTTCTTTCGCCCCGACTGGAAAGGGCTTGCGAAAAGTGCAACCAGGAATCGAATGTAGAAATATAAAGTGGCCGGAATTCAATTTCTTCTGTGCGCGTGTGTCCTACACATTGCACAGCAGCCAGCGGCGACTAATAACAAATTGCAGCACTGCCTTTGCCTTGATGCTGGGTTGTTTACTATGGGCAGCAGTTTAATTACTGCATGATTTATCGTTACGGTAAGCGTTTGGGGTAGGGATTGCACGCGATGTGAGTGATGGATGCTTCGAACTTGGTGCTCGGTTTAATTGAACTTCTTTGTGCCGGCTAGATTGAACTGCCTGAATAGGAACCTTCTTGGTAGGGGAGAGCTTTTTTTGTGTGTGTAACTTCAAAAGCCCCAAAAGAATGGTTCGTTTCCGTTCGATGGTGTACCGTTTCGCGACGCGCGTTTATTTTTCCTTTCTATAGCGCTCCCATCTTGCACGCTGTTTACTGGGATTTATTCGGGACTGGATAGATGATAATTAAGCTGAGGGGAAGAATACTTGTACGGTGTATGGTACGTGCTGACTCACGCCCAGATGGACTGGCCGGACGATCCAGTGATGTTGAGATTCTAAAATTCTGTTCATATTTTCACGATTCTAGCCTCAGCTACTCGTTGGTGCTGCAGGCCGTACGGCCCGAGCCGATACAGGCCGCGTACGCCATCGCATGGGGAAGGAAATGCTGCTCGTAGGTACCGCTGAACAGATGCGCCCAGGGTCCGCTGGCGAAAACGGCCACATCGTCACCGCCGTGCGTTTCCAGCCCGAGCGGTACCGTGCTCGGGAAGGCGAACGATTTGTCCCGCATGTCGACCCGGTTCAGATCCAGCCGGGGTTCGCCGGGCGGCACGTTCCGATCGTAGCCGGGACCGTTCGCGTAGCTGATGGTCGCGTACGGCAGCTCATCATCCGCCCGCTGGCCGTTATTAACTCCGAGGATGTCATTTTTGCGACTCTGCGCGGGTGTGTGTGAGATGGGTAAAACGGACACGAGAACATGATTAGAAAATCGCTTCATACCCACCGACAGCCAAATCCTTGTGCTGCCAAACGGAAGCGGGGGGAGGGTGGGGAAGGAGAAAGCTAGACACTTACCGAGTAGCCGCTCATCGACATCGTGTGCGAGTGATCCGCAGTAACGACAATCAGGGTATTATCCTGGCTCGTGCGGCTGCGTGCCATCTCGATGGCTTTGGCAAACTCGACCGTCTCGTCGAAGGCTTTTATCGGCTGAGTGTAATGATGCCCATGATCAATGCGGCCACCTAGGAGCAATGCAGGCGGTTAGTGAGCGGGTGTGTGTGTGTGTGTCTGTTAGCACAATAGCTGTGCGGCCAGAATGACTATCCAGTTCTTGCAGTGTCACGTACCTTCCACAAATAGAAAGTATCCATCGTCGTTGCGCTCGAGTATGTCCATCGCCTTCGATACCATCTCGGCCAACGTCGGTATTTGCTGCTCGTCCGCCTCGAGATGATAGGGAAGGTGCTTGCTGCTGAACAGCCCGAGCAGATACTCCGTTTCGCCCCGGTTCGTGTTGGTCTGTTTAGTAGGTTTTCAAAGAGAAAAGATTTTGAGTTGTGTGTTTCTGTTATTGCAAGCGCGCTGTGGTCGTGAATTTTAAATCCGAGTTAGAAGGGTTTTGTGGATTAAGTGTTGTTGTTTTTCGCCACTTGTTCGTCAAAAAAGGCAACACAAAGCAACCGTCGCTCATGACCGTTTCACCCACAAAAAGCGAGCCGTTTGGTTGAAGTTGACACGACGTGCAGCAGAAAACTGCAACAAGCCCGAACCTTCATTCGCCTTTTTGCACGGATTTCGGTTAAAGCTTTTTTATGTATTTATGTATGTATGTATGTGTGTGTGTGTGTGTTAGTTGTTTGCTACCCCTAATTACCTCGAGTAATTGGATACGGTTCTGCACGTATGCAGATCGGTGCTGGGAATGATGATGTTGCCAGTGTTTAATTAAATCCGCTCCATCCGTGCGCCGCCCACGAATTCCTTCGATGTCGGTTTGATGGGTTGGCAGGAACTCCCGGCGGCCTCCTCCCATGATAACCTGTGCGAAGGGTAGTCAATACAAGCGAAGACGCATAGATGTAACGCACACGTGCTTGAGGCAGATGGGTGGAGCACACGGCAATAGCTTTCTTTCCGCAACAGGAATGTTACCCGTAAGTGCCTTTCGTGACTAATGAACAAGTTTTGTGAAATTTTGTGTCCAAAGTGCTTGGCATCGATTGGAGGCGTATGTAGGGAGGAGGTGTCGATGCCACTTGCCATCTACGTATGAGAGGATAAGCTACGCAAACGTTTATCATCTAATTGAGCAACGGTAACGTGTGTCATTTGTAAGTGATTGTATTTGAGATCGTTAAAAAAACACATGATAGTCGATCATGTTAATTAAAATCGATTCCCGAAGCTTACATGATTGTTGCTTTTGTGTCTTAGATATGTCTATGTATGTTTGAAAAAGTGTGTGTGTGTGTGTGTGCTTTGGTAATTTGCACCGTTCATGAGGGAATGCTGACACAAAGACACCTGCTGGTTTAGGAATTTAATTTTATACTCCCGGTGGTGAATGTGGCAAGTGTTTGCGCTTGGCTATGGAGCTCAAATTCGAGTGGAAATTGATTTCATTTAATTAAAGATGACGTTTGCTTGAATGTATGGAAATGTATGTGGGTGTGTGTATTTGTTGGAAGATCTCAATTACGGGTTGTGGTCGACGAAATGGCACACTGTTGAGGGGAGGGTGAAAAAAGTGGAAGTAAAACAGACCACCTGAGGCGGCATCGAGCGACAGACTGTCAAGCGCAGCAGTACTTGTCGCTCAATTTTATCTCCATCCTGGTGTTTAACTTTCGTCCTGGCCAAATGGCATTAGCAAAAGTCACAAAAATGATCCCAACCTCGGCATGGTGCCCGGTTCGTGGGGCAAGAGCAATGGAAGCTGTTTGCAGATTAGGCTGCTGCATTAGCCAAGACCAGAAGCCAACGTCAAGGATATGAAAACACTGCGTTGGTAGATAAAATGGTGTGGGAAGTATGTGCGTACACACACAAACATTTGCATTGGGGATTTAAGCCCGAAATCGATTATGACACGGCGCATCCGTTGGAGTCCGTTTTAGGTATTGGAAAGTTTGAGGTTAAGTCTGAAATTTAGGTGATAGCCGAAGCTTATATTGGGCCAAAGATATTGGATGCATGCTGCTGATAAAAACCAACCGTTCCTAATGTGGGCTGGGTCGTTCGTAGAGATTCTTTTCGACGCAGGGTTTTCCGATTCTAATTCGATTCGAGTTTAGTCGAACGAAGTTTGTGCTCGGTGAAATAGCACTGGCGGTGGTTTTGCTCTCCGCAGGGAATGCATTCCGGATCTTGGTTTGTGTGGGATACCTAACCGAGCAGACGTTATTCCCCATTCTGATGCTCGCTGGGTTAACCCAAAAGCCAGTTCTTGCAGCGAAAGCGGATGAGCGTTAGTTAAAAACATGAAAGTTTCGATGTAAGACTGGGGGTCCTGTGCATGAAGCGAAAGCTACGGCATGGCTTGGAAACATTCCGGTTCGAATCGGCATCGGTGGTGGGTTTACTTACACGCATATGTTTGCCGACCTCGCCGTGGATGAGCTGGGTGGCAATATCTTGGCAGACGGACGGATCAAAGCCATCCTTTTCGATGGCGCCGTTGTACTCCCAGTTGCGATTGGCCGTGTGGGCATACATGCCGGCCGGCGAAGCGTTCGTTACCTCGGTGGTCGTCACGAAGCCTGCGCGGAGGACGGAAGCGGAAACGGAAACGGGAATGGTAAAACAAATGACGAACGTTCGGTCACAAGACGTTGGGGCCCATGTTGGAGTGTCGAGTGGTATCATTAATGGTGCATTTTTCTGTCCGACCCGGCCTAGGGGAAGTTCGTTCTAGCCATCCGGGTGTGGAGATGGGGTGGATGTTTACCCGTTGAGTCAGGGAGTCCTTCGGCTTATTTAGAAAACCCGGGCTGCCCGGGCATCTTTAATAACCTCCCGGCGTGCCAGCGCATCGGGGTCAACCGTTGGCCGGTGGCCCGGAGATGAAAGTGTGTCAATAAATTTGCATAAAATATTTACAAAATCACAGGGGATGTAAAACTGAACTCGGCCACAAACAAGGCCGTGTTACTCCTCAGGCACGCTCTCTTATGCACGGTTGCCTACCTCCTTCCGCAGCTTGACCTCGGCCGGTGAAGCTATCGCAATCAATTTTAGCTCGGCATCTTTGTCGCTCTTGCGTCGTGTCGGTTGCCAGCACCCGGTCAGAAAAGGCGCGGAAGGCGACATTACTTCTCTACTTCTCCGAACCGTGCCGGTCAGTCAAACAAACAAATCATGGAGCATGGACCGTGGATCGCAGGTTTGAGGTTAGGTTTGTGTTCTAGCTTTTGCGATGCGGCTAGTGGTGCAAGATGAATGTCACAAACAAGCGGACGAACCATGGATCCAACCATGGGCAGTTCCAATAGAAACCATCCTCGAACGGGCAAAGCATAGCAAAAAGAAAACCTCCCTGCCAAAGCATGTTGACACAATGTGACGAATGATTGACGAATGACAGTGGGTCAGTTTGGGCGGGAGGTGGATGGAGCGAGATAGTGTGGAGTACTGCGCTTTCAATTGTTTTCGTTTCGGACGCACTCCACCTCGCCGCTCGCTAGTCCGGGTGGTTTTGGCGCTCCGTTTTGAAATGTTAGCTATGCGCCTGCAGCTAGCTGCATGTGCGCGCGGTTGGTTTGGGCAGCATCGAACCGCGACTGGTAATGAATTTCACTGGCGAGTGGGTGGAGTTGCGATGGATGCTTCGATCACCTGGAAACGGTGCATACGTACCAGTGGCAAGCCCAGCATCCTGGGCCCATTTCGCAATCGAGTGGACATGGTTGGCGGTGTCGTTCTGTGCCTGACAGTCCCCGAGGCTGGCCGCCGCAGTAAGCCCGATCGTGCCGTAGTTAGCTTTCACTCCCGCCAGGTAGGCGGTGGCTGTGCAGGCGGAGTCGGCAACCTGCACGTTCGCACAGTACGTCTGGTTGGAGGAACGTGGAAGATGAAACGTGCGGCACAGGGTGTCACCCGGGAATGAATATTTGATTCAATCAAACCTCGTCGTCTGAAGCGAGCGTTCGGTTTGGAAGGTATCCATTTCCCCCTACCTTGGACAGGCCGACGTACGGGAACCGCTCGAACGAGAGCTCCGTGCTTTCGTCGCCGACGTAGACGCGCGTTGCGGCCAGCGTTGGTATCGAGAGCCCGTCGCCCAGGAACATGATTACATTCTTGGCCACCTTCCGGTTGAGCTTGTTCTTGTGCAGCTGCCGGTCGAGTGTGTCCTGCGCGAGGTTGTTCCAGTACTCTGCATGCTGCTCGGCCGGTGTCGCTGGCTCAAAGCGCAATTTGGGCATCGATGTGGACGAACGCTTCGAGCGCTGGTTGGTCGCTGGTACGTCCGGCTCCAGGAATAGGAACCGCTGCGGATGCATCGGATCGTACTCTGCACGGCAAACAGATCGGAATACAAAAAAAAAACGCACAACAACTTGTAAACCACAAACCCAAACTCTTCGGCTACCACCGACGCTCCCAAAACCGGCTTCGATTATACTGACCTTCCTCCACATTCTGGTGATGCACCGGTGACGACGAAACCAGGCCACCGACGGCCAATGCAAGCAAGACACACACCCAGTACATCATTTAACTGTGGCGATAATTACCGTCGATGACGATGTACCACGCACCGAAATACCTAATTGACCGAGCGGGATGAGGGATGAGCTGCGGTTGCTATTTACCGCGCCAAACCGTGGATGGGAAGCACCAAGTAGCCTGCACTGCATCAGCTGACGTCTTGGCAGGCGTCTTTTATAGCGTGTGCTGCGCTGATAATAGACGCTGATGGGAGGCGAAAGACGTTTCGGTGGCCGTGTGATAAGCCGCCCGGCTGGGTGTTTGGTGCGATAATGCGATTCTGAACGAGTTGCGATGGGAGCCTGTGGGCATCTGGCGGTGGCGTGCACCCGATTGAGTCACTATCGGGATCGAACCGGCCGACGGTGAAATACGGTCGGTGACAAACGCAGCTTTACCTACAGTTTTGTTAGTTCGTAATGCTTTGTTTTAAAGTTTCGATTGCACTATTACGGTAGTAAATTTTGCATTTAGCATCGTGTTTGATGTGTTTCATAAATTACCTGAATTTAATTCGTATGATTATAAGAAATGCTACAAATGAAATGATTTATACCACTGATTTCTAACGTAAAAATCGTGTTTTAATGTTCCCTACAGACGCAGTTCGCAGCAGTAGGTAGATTTTTTTTCATGCTCCCACCCGTGAGCGTGTTTTTGAAGTTTGTTCACACTTAGATTCATACTGGTCGTTTCCGGAGTAGTGAGCGTTACTAGCGCAAGTGTTTTGTTTTGGCGTAACGAAACAGCATCTACTTCTGTTAAGTTGTGTACACGCCGTACTTGCGTGTGAAGTATTGGTGCTATAGCTAACACGAACATAGCAGAATTACCCTTGAAAAAGCAGCCATCCATGGTGTAGAGAGCGTAGTATGAAACGTGTTCCAGGTATTATTCAAACACCTTGCCGCTGCTTCCAGCGGAGTGCCTCTCCGATTTGCACTGACGTGATGGAGCACTGGTTTGGGCCTAGTTGTTTTTATTTCGCACGTTTCTAAGAAGCAGAAATAGTGGAATCACAAAACACTGATGCTGTGATGTTGAGGTAACGTTGTAAAATGCCTAGAGCGCGTTGCTCCGCATGTGGTTACGCTGAAGTTCTTTCCCGAGCATCATATCAAGCATCTCTGCATTGCGTGTACCTACCGACATGGGTGTACGCCTTGCAGGACTCCTGTTCGGACGAAGTAAGCTTAGCAAAAGTGCAAGCAACCAGTGCATCCACCGTTAAGTGAGTACGTCCCACGCAAATATTTGGTGAGCTATAATGAAGCTTTCTTCCACTGGTCGATGGCAGTGGAGTGGTGAATTATGCGTTGCAGTAGGAGATTAAATATTAATCAAAAATAGTATAATATTTTCCGTTTTTAATTTTGAGTAATTACACAGATATTTTTCCGTTTTGGAACTCAAACTTCCATTCATGATTTCTTTTTAAATGAATCATACATTAAAAGGGTACACATTTTATCAAAGGATCTATTTATGTTATATTAAAAATCTTGAAAATCCCCTGATCGGGAACACGTCTTATCCCTTTCCCAAATGTGACAAGTTTCTCAAATAGCACGTGCCAGTTTCCCATCCGCTTGCTTGAATTGTCCAGTCATTCGCTAGAGTTCATCGTTTTCTTGTCGCGTTTCGATAAGCCCACCTCGGTGAGAAAACGATTGTTCAATGTGTTCAACGTTACTGCCATATCACGAATGCACCACTCATCGTCTGCTGCTGGTGAAAAAAAAACACGTTTTCCGATCACGCGGCACATAGATTGAGGAACCCATCTTGTCCCGAAAACATAGCGCCACACTTGGGAGTCTCATGAGCAGCACGTGAACGGTGTGTCGTAAGGAGATGCGTGTGCAATAAAAATAATCCCATTCATCATTTTGTGTGTGTGTTTTATGTGCGATAAGCCTCAATGCAATCGTTTTTTTTAAGTACCAGTATAGGAAGGGTTTCGGAACTAGACATGAGATTATCTATTGCGATAGCTTTTATCAGCTCCAAAAATAAGCGGGCATTGCCGGCGTAGTCATCCGAGGCTCTCCACCGTGCGTTTGATTAATTATTATCAAGTACAGAGATATTTGCTTTGAGCTTGCTTTGCCAGTCGGTATGTTGTAATCCTCGGTGCGATTCGCGCTATGATCGGGGCAGTTTGTGGATGAAGGTACCCGCGTTTGTTTTACACTGCCAACCAAACGGTTCCCATCCAGTCCAGACAACATCATGCGCGTTTGGTGTCGCGCCCGTCGACAAATGGAAAAGCTTACGTACTCTAATTGCGGTTCTTTGACCGACGGAATTATTTTGAAATTTTAATTACATTAATGCACGATGCCATCCGCGCATCGAGCGCGCAAAAATCACGCCCATTTCCAAAGTGAATGCGTCAATATAGTATGGTTTAATTTAATATTAAAAGCGTATTACTACGTACATCTAAAATCTTTTCTGCAATGTTGGTTATTCATTTAAAGCCGATTTGGTAGGTAGCGTGTGTAATTGACGCGATTCCTTTGTGGTGGGAGTTCTGGATGGCATGTGGCTTCTCGTTGCCTTTCGTGTTACGTCCCCTTTGGAGAGAATGTGAAGATTTTCTCAACCGACTGCGATGGATACTGGAATCATGGTTGTGAAAGTGAGAGAACGAGGAAAAGAGAGAGCATAAATGTGACATATTTCAATATCCAGCACACATTCACGAGCATTTAAGTGAATCATTAATTAGTAGTGCAAAATCGTCAATATTTCAGCACGGCCCAGCACATCCCGGGAAAATAGCCGTGGAAAACGTTGCACAAAATTATTCGACATGATGACAATTGCTGTGCTGAGCAGATTCTCTATACGTCCCGGCTACCGCTGCTTATGATACGACAATGATATGATCCCGTTCCTTGCTCGACACGATAAGACTATAAATAGTTACATCGGTTGGCTCAACAATGTCGACGATATGACAATTCCAGCCCGGTTCGGAGGCCCGTTGCGTAATCACTCTCCGATATGTCTAGTCGGTACTTTAGTCGCTACCAGTGCTCGATGCTTGTCGAATCGATGTCCGGGCTGCGATCTGGCAACGCTTGTGTGTCTGTAGAAATTGAAGAGCAGCTGCTAGATCGAATACAGTTTATTGTGCCGCCACATCGGTCGGTGTTATGATGCCGCCACATCAGGTGAAATTGACTGATTTTTATAGGTGGTAATACTGACTCAATTATTGTTTGCTGGAAACAGCTAATATCTAATTTGGTTCATGTAAGATGTTCATGACATCCATGCTGAAAATTTACATATATTTGCATTCACTGAGAATGGACACGAAATACGACGCGGAAGCTTACTATTATTCGTCGCTTCATTGACAATAGTATAGCTTAAGGGAAGCAAACGAAACGAAATGTTATAAAAAATGATTATGTTTGCTTCCGAAATCTAGAGATGTATGCAATTGGACATCTTATTGAAAGAAATAGTAAGCTTCGTTCAAACTGGTGCAGCTGTAGGTACAGTTTCCTTCTTTTGTCTGCTTCCCATATTTTTAAGGCTCTCAATCAGACGGCCCAGTTCGACCGTATTGACGTGACTCGCTCCGGATTTGTACGTGTGTTGTGCCTCGGTGTGATCCACGAATGTTTTCGGTTCAGCTCGGGAGCTATTTTGTCGCATTCCTCGAAGAAAGCAAACGGAAAAGAGGAGTTTGTTGCAGTCATTTGCATTCCCCTACGGAATGGGACACACCGAATGGTACAGCGGACCGTACGCCACATTGGTGTGCATTTCCTTTAGAAGTGCACTGTCAATTCCAAATGTTTATAGTTGCGGCGCAAGACCGTTTGTTCGTTTCCTGCAGAACCCATTGAAAGAACGTTCTCGCCGGACAGGGATGAATTCGATTTTTTTTTAACGTGGATCCTTTGAACAAAACTTTTGTTAAAGTAACGTTAAAGTAACAGAGTTGCAAATTCGTTGTATTTATATGTATTTTCGGTATCATTGCAGTCGATATTTTTGTGTTCGACTTGATTTTGTTGAGTTTCATATTTTATTTTAGTTGAAATTTTGTGAATTATATAATATACGCATAAACATATGCAATACGTATTATTCAGCGGTTTCGTTAATGTAAAAAAGACATTAAACCATGAATCTTTATGTTTTGGAGGAATTTAATGATTTGCTTGATATTTACATTTTTTATTTCTTCTTATTATTTCTTTATTGAATAAAAAATTAATAACTTCAAAAATGTTATTAAATTGATTTTTTTTCAAGAACTTCATAAAATCTTTAGTCATGATGATCGGTCCGGTTTTCTCCATCGCTAAAAATGGTTCATGTTAATGAATCAAAATTTCAATTTCATTTTTGCTTTCATTTATATTTCACACCAATCATAATTATGCTTCATCTATCCTTGCCATCTATCCTTGCCTGAAGCCAGAGTGCAATTTCTTGTCACCGGTTGGATTGGTTGCTTCATTGCAAGGTACATACGATTGATATTGTCTGTTTTCTGTGACCGTTTGTGACATCATTTAGTTAGACTTTGTACGAATGCATTAATGCAAACACGGGTTGTGCTACATTTAGAACAAATAACGTGTGGTCCGCAATCGGTGCAATCGGCTGCTAATTGATGTGCCGCTGGCGGTCAATTACAATTTTCCTGCTACAGCGCTAGGAATGGTTGGCGGAGCTGATGGTTAGACAGTGGTTGTAAATGCATAACCAAGTCAACTAATTACACCACAATTATAATCTGCTTTGGCAGCGCCAATACTTTCACAGCGAAGTTTTTTCACTAATGCGAACAAGCGCTTAGTGACGCTTAGAATCGCGCTGGAGTGAAATATTTTAATAGTATCCTATTTACATTTCCCCGACACGATCGATTAAACTTTCGAGTCGTGTGTGCGCACATTTGTCGATTTATTTGTTTTATGTTTTGCACATCCAGATGATGAATGCAGTTTTTTTCATCCATCGTTTCACACTCCTTGGATTTTTTTTCGCGCACACAACCCACTAGCGTTCTGTTTGCGTTTCCGCTCGTTCGATTGGCGTTGAGTTTCATTTTTGTTTGTGTCCAAACCAACTCTAATCACACGGTTGCACATTAAATGTGCATTGCAAATCACATCTCTCGCGTGCCGAGTCGCTGTCAGCACGTGGGTGGCAGAAGGTGGTAATTCTATCGCCGCCAGTGACGATGACCTGCGGGCTTAGCCGGTGATATTAATCGGAACTTTTGAGTGTCAACCCGAAATGAAAATGATACTCGCGACCACTGAGCTAATGCCGAGCTCTCGCAGCATGGCGAGGGGAGGCTTTTCATTAAATCGTGTTATGAAATATTAAACTATCATCATAAAACAACAGTCACCATTTGTCAAATCAGTCGCCGAGATGTGCCGTTGCAGTGCGCTGCAAATATGTATGACGCCGTTTGTCAGCTTGCCAAACTGGGCTTGCACCGCTGTTATGTTCGGTGCGAACGGGACGGACGGAGATCGGAGATGCGAAGGGAATGAGCCGTAAAAAGCAGTTAAATTAGAATACTCGAAACTCGTTCCGAAATGGGTTGCGTGCGAGTCCGGTCTATTGGTATTGTACTGGGGCGTCAAAAAGTTTTTGTGTGCGCCCAGAGCTGAAACGCGCGACGCGTTCCGCAACGACGAAACATGAAACCGTAACAATGAGTTATATTGTCGCTGGCAAGCTCTTTCACCTCGCAGTTCGGGCGGGCGGGTGTATTGTGCTGGGAAATACGCTTTCGCGTGTGCGCTGGAAAAGTTATGCTGCATTTGGTGGGCGAAAAGTGTGCATTCATGTATGTGTACGTTTTTGGCTGGCTGGCTGGCGTCGATGACATTGTTACAAAGTTCCATTAGAGTTGGCAATCCATCCTAATTTCAATTGATTTGCTTTTTTTTGTGTGTGTGCATGTTTTGCTTTTTCAGGTGTTAAACAATTTTCAGCACGTTTAAGCGCTGTGAGCGGTTATTTGCATGATTGGAGCTGTTTTATGAACACTATTTCGTTACGGGATTTATCTTTTTAGTTTCCTCGAAACAGCCTGCATTACTGGTATTGTTTCATTTGCATTGGTGAAAATTATGTTCACGATCGGGTTACCATCACAAATAGTGATGTTTCTTTTTTTTTTATTCCTTGTTGAGTGGAGAAATTTGTTTACCATTGTATGACCTTTTAATTGATATCTATGTACCGTGCCGAATTATTCCATTTGCGTGCAATATTGTTGTCTTTTTTTTGTCACAAGCTAAACTTTGCTTTCGATAAATAAACACAAAACGATCGGTGCATCGAATATAGAATATTCACTTTAAAAGGCGGTACCTTCCGTGTGGCTTCCACCGCTTTAGCACGTACATGCTGCAGCATTGCCGGATATGGATCGAAACAAAAGTTCAAAACTCTTCTATTACAGGCCCGCTCAGCCTGATTCTTGCCTTCCGATCGAAGCGAATTAAAAATTCAAATTTCAATAAAAACTTTGAAGTCGTTTCGAGTTTCGGTAAAAGGAGTAAGCGCAAGTGCTCGAGCCACTGCCAGGTGAGAATTATTTATTGCCGGGCAACCATTTCACTGGGGTGTGTGTTGTAGCGAAAACGCTTTCCCGAACCAATTTTCTGTCCATTAAACTGACGAACTAACCGCCAGCCAGGTGTGGGGCAGATCATCCGGGATGGACGGGGCAGTTGACAATTTTCGATTCGCAGCCACCGTCGGTACCAGCGCGATGCTGGCTAGCTGGTAATATTTAATGCTAAAATTAGCGCAGGCACCCGTTTATCGACTCCCTTACCCGTTCCCTGCCCCGGTCGGTCAAAGTTTAATCAATTTTCTTATCGAGAAAAGAGGTGCGCCCACAGCCAACCAGCACCGGGGTAGCGATGGCGTAAAAGTGATTTCGATTTACGAAGGGTTGCGTGCCGTGACTGGATCGCTGCTGCCGCTACCGTTCAACGAAATGGCTTATTATAATCATCCACCATTAGCTTTAATTAGTTGATAAACAGTTAAAGTTAATTCAACTGTTTATGTTCCATCTCGGGCAGGCCTCGGCTAGTAGCTCGAACCGGCCGGATGTTACCGATCAAAGTGCCGACCAAAGCGGACATTATAAAGCCGTGCATCGTAAGGCATTCTGAAGTTTGAAGCCGAGCTTTTCGTCCACGGGTGTGACTGCCGCTGCCAATGCTCCCTTTTAAGTGTGCTCCGTTGTACGGTATGCAAAATCGGGATACCGAATGTAATATTTTTCTCAGCTCCTCAGGATTCGCAAGACAGTCACTAAAAACCAACATCTTTTCGTTTGCAGGCACTTTCACTTTTCTACACTCGCGCTAGCACATTCATCCCTTTATCGGCGAGAAAAGCGCATAAAGCGGAAATTGATGATAATCTGCTTTCCCACCGTCGCTGGGTAGCTTATTTGTGAGGGAATGGGAGGAAGGGGGGAGGGGAGGGGAGAGAGGCTTGTGGGAAGGTACGCTTTTTTGTTGCTTCCTTGCGGCACGCGGGAAAATATTCTCCTTGTCATGGTCTTCGCGCCAACCCACCTTGAACGTGGTGTTGGAAGTTTGAATGACGCGAACAGGGTGAGAAAAAAAAGAAAAAAAAGGGTCGAATATTGTCGACATTTTGGGAGATTCTTCTCGAAGGTAAACTAGGCAACAGGGAGGGTGTCGGTTTGATTGGGCTGGCTGGCTGGCTTTTACTTCGCTTATCATCCGGGATAAGTGGAATTGGTTGGTATAAGTTTTAAGTGGCTCGTTTTGCGAGTACGGCTGTGTGCTGGTGTGTGCGTGTGTGTGTGTGTGTGCGAGTGCAATGCACTCGTAAAGCAGATTTCATTAAGGGATAAGGCTCGATGAAATTTTTGGGGAGGATGAATACTCTGCCCTACGCACCTTGGCGGAAAGGGGCATGGGGTATTGTAATGCGCCGAGAATTGATATCGATAGTCATTGCAATTAATTTACTCCCTTTAGCTTGTTATTGTACTTGTGCCGCTGTGTGTATGATGGTGCGCTAGAGTGGGTTATAATTTGAGAGTTTGTTGCGTTGCGGATAAGCTGCTGCGTTGAGTCGGTGCGGGTGGTGGTTGTGATAGCCAAAAATCAAACACGTCGTTGGGTGGGGGGGAAGCAGTTTGAAAACAGCAGTAAACATAAGCCTTTATTAACGACAAGGTGCTTTCGATGATAGTAGGAAAATTATTGAATGTTGTTCCTAAACGTGACACGAAGCCGTGCCGTTGTTGTATTTTAGTGTTCGAAACGATGTGCTATCGATTATCCATTCAATTTGACGGTAAGCATCCAAGATTTAAAATAAACATTTTTTTTTGAGTTTACAATCCTGGTGCTTACCACTTTTTTTAAACAAACCACTCAGAAGAACAGTCCCACTAATTCGTCCGAACGATCCGATCCAAGCTGGTGGAGAGCGAACTTCCTAAACCGCAAAGAGCTAGTACATTGTTAGCACCTGTCAGATTGCACAACACTCCCCGAGTACACCGGGACGAGTACAGCCGCCTGTGAACTGGCCACACTGGTGTTCAGCTGTCAACAGGTGCACCTGTTAGTGTAACACACCCTACCCAAACCCCTACCCACTCGCCCCTCCCTCCTTTGACCGACGAACCGGAACCGGAGTGTAGCGGAAGGTGTCATCGATTTAGGTGGTGTATTTAATTTCCTCTTCGCATGTATCTGTCATGTAGCCGGTGCGACCGTTCCGAGCGAGACTAGGAACGAGGAAATGCACATGCATTTATGTATCGCGGTTGTCTGTGTGTTTCGCACGGGGGTTGGTGCGGGGGGCATATGTTTATTTAAGCTTTGAATAAATACCATGAAGCTATAATAAAACTAGAGCTATCTTTCGGTTGACCGACCAATGTAACTGTTAGCTGGTAGTTGAATAATTGTGTGGGAATGGGATACGGTCTCGAGCGAGACGGTTCCAGTTTTGTTACAATCCGTTGAAAATACCATGAGGGTTTTGGTAATGAAACTGTTTAACGGGTGTAGAAACCTTTGCCGGTTAGCATTGCTTTAAAGCTTAACGTTACGAATATTGTAGTTAAAGGTTTTTTGCTTCAACTTTCTACCGCTTTGAGACTTTATTTTGATGTTGCTCAAAACAAGCTAACCGTTCCATAATGTCTTGGAATATGCATTTTCCTCCTGCATTCGGTGCGCTTAAGCGAACCATTCGGAGCGCCATCATTTGGCCGTTGGATTGGCTAGGAAAAATATGCAAATGATACGGTGATGGTAAACGAGAAGCTAGAAACGGGACGAAATTGCACGAGCATCAAGTTGAGAAATGGACAAGCGACCGATCGTGTTACAGCTTGGAATTGTGTTGGGTTTCGTGTGTATGTGCACGAATTCGTTGGCTAGAAAACAAAAGATGACAAAATCATTCGAATGGGTTGAAATATATACACACACGAAAATGGATGGTAAAGATGGAAAAGTTATTTGCAGCTTGAAACCTATGCTGCCTCAGCCCCGCTCCGTTGGATTTTATTTATCATCGAAGCAAAATATTTGGACGCTTTAAAGGCTTCTTCTAGTCGCATAATTTGATTGTGAATTCCGAGCGATATCGTGTTGTGGTTGGATGGAAAAGTGTGTTTTTTTTGCGGTCGTTTACTCCCCAAAAACGATGAGCAGGTGTTGATTATGGTGACTGGTGATGATGAAATAACAAGCTATGGCTCTTATTTGAATAATGTTTGCCGCGTATCGGTGTGTACGGTCGTGCGCCGAGGTGTGCTTGAATATGAAATTAAATGTTTCCTCGCCAAACGGGGTAGTATCCGGTGGCAGATACGATCCTCATTTCCATGCACAATACATGCATTAATACCTTCTGCACGATGCCGGGGTGCTTACATGTGGTCGGAATCGTTTCTTAAACATTACCTTCAAAAACAATGGTGCGTTACGGGACATAAAGGGCGCTCGGTGGGTGCGGTTGGAAAATAAGGGAACCAGATTAACATGGGAAAGTTTTCCCGCGTGCCACGCCAGCAAAACACCCGTCACGATGACAACCGGTTGGTGTGGTTTGGCCCGTCGTCTTCTCGTGCTGTTCGTTGCCGCGTTACCCACCGTGATGTAAGCTGCTTCACAAACGCACACACACACACACACATGTACACTACTTGTAGATATCACATAAGAAGCGGGGCGAAGAAAAAGTTTCGCAGCAGTCGGGAACAGGTTCGCAGATTAAAAAGTAAGCTCGACGATGGTTGCAGCCACCAGCGATCGGGCAACGGGTTGAATCGTTCAACTTTGTGATGCGAAATTAAATATGAAATTAGTTATCGTGAAATTAGTTCTACCATCGTGCTGCATCGCAAGAAAAGCGGTATGAACCATCACATATGACATATGGTGATATGTGAATGGTATGGTAATAGTCGTTTCGATTTTGCATTTGTGGCTTGTTTTCTAGGTATCCTATTCTAATCCATTCAACTGGGAAGTAGTTTTGAACGAATGAGAGTTGTATATTCGCAATTCAATTCCGTTGCAAAAAACATACTAACAAAGATAAGTCTTAACATAGTTGTCGTTGCAAGTGCTCCTAGTAAGGTTTTAAAATAATCAGCAGCCAATTCCATCAAATTTGTTGAATTTAATTTCAAATACACTGTGAACTTAATTTACAAACGATATCTGCTTAAGGTGTAATATTTAAAGACAAAAAATTATTAATTTATACACTTACATATTTGAATTCCGTAAAAAAGGTTAAATTAATTTTATGTAAAAGGCAAAGCCTGTTGCATACTCGTTTGAGCGTAAGTGCACTAATTGGACGGTAGTGTACTTCATCTTGCATGATAATATTTTTATGCGAAATTTTCGTTGATAGCAACGCACAATTCCACTTCATCAGTGCTTCAGGTGGCATCCCATGTTGGTTTACTGCGATGGTCAGGTCAGGTGACACGCGTAGCCGCGTCGCTCTTGTAACCATTGATAGATGCACAGCTGCATCAGAATCGCACCGTCGCCCCTGCATCGATGCAAACTATCGCTGCTAACGAGATGCATTGATTTATTATGCGGAGCGCTTCATTATTAATGGAAAGCCGCACGTAAATTGGCTAAATTTCATGATTAATATTTGAGCTGCCCGAAGCACACGAGGAAGGAAGGACACCCGTGCGGGTCTTAGTTGTGTGTTTAGCTCGGTACAGGAAGCGATTTCAAAGGTTTCCACAACTGCACACTTTTACTGTAAGAACATCTATTTAGAAATTGAAAGAAAGATAAGTCATGCGCAGGGCGGAAAACATACCCAAATTGATTACATTTTCCGAGTTTTACCCTTCAAAGGGCATTTGTGTAAGAGTGAATTTCAAGACCAAATTCGTTGTGCTGCTGGTCGAGAAATGTTTATAACTGCAAGCAAACAGAATCAGGCGTGATTACCATTAGGAAATTTACCCTCGTAAATAAATAAAGAATTCCAAAGGATGACTTATGCGTTGTTAAAAAGTGCATCAATTTCACGAACTTTAATTAGTTTCATGCACTCGAAATAGTTTATTTCCATTCCTTTATGAAATCCTTTTTACGATACAATTCTGAGCGTAATTGAACAGTGAATGTTAGAACGAAACATACTGTTTTCCTTGTTATGCATCTTAATTTGTGCCGTAGTTCAGTAAAGTGTATTGAACTAGCTTCAGATTTGAATAATATTGAAAATAGCATTCGAAAATGGTCAACGAACCGTTCATGTTTCGTATGTTCGAGAGACGTTCGAATGGATTCGAGAAAGCAATCGAAATCGTTTTCAGCAGCAATGTGTCTCCCTACGACGGATGCATACTGCGTTTTGGTGAGGTAAACGCTTCTCGGAAGTTAAACGGAAAAAAGAAAGTTCGTATAAAAAATGCGACTACTGCCGCACTGAACTATGTTTGCGAAATGAAGGGAAAAGAAAAGCCGCAAGCGAACTAGACACAAATATTACAAATAAAGAAACGCCAGTGCTTCGGTCCCCGGCTGGAGATCTTCTTAATCGAGAAAAATATAAGCCGGAACAGTTGTACGGCGGAGGCCACGGTCACGAGTTTATCGGCAACGGTGAATCCGTACGAGATATCAGTTTTGTCCATGTCGAGTCTCGAGTAGTGTTGTGTCTTCCATCGGCGGAATAGTTGCAAAGGCAGCTACACGGATTCTTTTTCATCCTGTACAATGGTTGTTCGCCTTCAACGCTCGTACAACCGGCACACAAATCGAAGCAGCTTTATCTCGGCTGAACGAGCTTTTTTCTTACCACCAACCGTTGTCGATGCGATGCTCGGAAGTTCGTGTTCGCGGGATGCGGGCCCGTGCCCCGGTTTTACATTGTTACAATAATAAATCTCGCTGGGAAGAGGCAGATGGATTGCATCCCTGCTTCGCGAACATCAATTTGAAGCAATAAAATTGAAGCACCCGGATCCATCAGCCAGCGCTTAAGCAGCTTGTCGAACGAGATTTGACCAGCGTCTTTCGAGACGGGACCCGGACCCGGATTGTTGCTGCATGGACATCTTTTGCCGTGGGAAAGCGGGGAGCTGTTTTATTGCGATATATTATTTGAATGAGAGTAGCAGATCGAAATAGGATTATCTGTTGGTGGGGTTGGATGCGCACTTCGAAGAAGTACTTTTGCATGGATCAAAATAGCTTAAATTTAGCTCCAGTGCAACGTAAGTTCGTTATTTTTAGTTCAACAAATAATATGCAAAACACATATTGTTGCTTCTAATCGCTAAAAATGTTCGCATTTAAATACGACAACAGTGGATGTTTTTTTTCCGTATATCGGTTGTTTGCATGGACTTGCTTGTTGATTTTTGCCCGTTTAAGTTTAATCTATTGTTTTTTTTTTCTTTTCTATTTCCAGGTAAGAGTACGCAAACGCCGGTCCTGGACATGAATCTGGAAAAAGAAATCAAACATCTACACAATCAGGTATTTATTTCGTTGAAACATGATCCCGTCTGCTCTATTCTTTGCATTGTCACTGCTCCATATTCTATCCCAGGCGCAAAAGAAGCATTCCCGTGCAAAGCCTGTACTGTGTTTGCATTGAAAGATCCTTTTTTTGTTGCTGCTGCACATTCTTCCTGTGTCAGTGCAAAGGTTCCCGAGTGGAGTTGTAGTACCGGGCTTAGTATCTCCAGTATTGTTTAATTAAATATCTGCTCGGAAAGATAAAGGAACACAAAAAAAACGATAACCCGTGGTGGATTTCTCTGGAGAATTATGCAGTCGCAGCAGGCACCGGCCAGAAATGTTGTATGGCTCATTTGGAGCAGCATTCTTTCATTTGTTCTCACAATTACTGGCCATCTTTCCGGACCCGGTACCGAGCAGGATCAACTTAAAACTCGGGGCCGTTAGCCTAGCACCTCATGTTCGGCAGAGCACGTCGTATGCATCGGTATCGTTTCACCTAGTCGTTGGGTTGAGTGCCTCATGCCAAGGCCCGCCCCGGACCGGACCGGACCGGCTCATCTTGCCGACCTCCCGACATGATGTGTGCGCTTGTAATTTGCCTAAAGTACCGGCTCAAAGCCGTGCTTAACGCGTCCGTTTTATGACGAATAACTTCACAGGGAAACATAAACATTCGTTTATGGACGTGTGTGGGTGCCGTCAGCACGTTCGGATGTAGTTTTGTGTAGTTGTGGTTTTTGGGGGTAATGAAGTGGAGAAACGTCAGCTAGTTGCATCTTTTGGCAATTTTGTGGTCGTGGTGGTTGGTACTTTTTTGACGTGGAGTGAATCGTATAAAAGTGAATAAAGGGTTCGTTTTTTGTTTTAAATTTGCCCGCTGCAATGAAGTGAATTTGCATTTTATTTTATTCATTACAGCTAATGATATTTTTAATAAAGTAAATTATACTAAATTGTTTTGTTAATTTAAAGAAATAAAACTTTGAAATGGGTTTGATTTTAGTTTTATATAGAAAAATGTGTATTGGTCTATATGTGATACATTTGACTGAGTAATGCCTCTAACCATGTAGACATCTTAATCTTATTTTCTTGCTTAAACCAACGCTGTCTTCCGTTCATGGTTAGAATGTGACCTCGACAAACACATGGCAATGTGGAGGAGGCATGTGTTTAGTTACACAAACAGCTAATACCGCACGCAATGTCTATAATTAATCTAATAATGTCAATTACTAAATCCTCTGCTGCTGCGTGTCCTAGCAACGTCACGCAAGTTGGCATCGGCTTCGGTGCTGAATTAAGGAAACAAAATAAAAAAAACACACAAACAATATGTTAAACGAAAACGGAGACGCCTCCGACGGATCGCTTTCCGGCGACAAAACATCGACATCGAAAAATCGCTTTCCACGATCGAAAAATGTCGCGCGCGCACCCGCTGACACAGAACATCAAAGCGAACTGTGTCCCAGCGGGTCGGCCGAAAACGCTGACAGCTTTGGCGGCCGGGGATGTTTTTCCCTCACCCTCTTGTTTCATTGGCTTTCCGGCTGCGGATGATGGCGGCGAAAGGGATCTTAGTTTGTTTAGACTTCATTAAATTTCAATCAGTTTATAATGGTTTCGGTTGCGCAACAAATTCGAGCACTTAAGATGTCTTGTAAAGTGGCACCCCGGATTCTCCACCGGATACGAAGGTTGCGGAGCCGATCGGTGTTGGCTGCAGTTGGGGCGAAGTTTGCCGAACGACGGTCGTAAAACGTGAACCGGCACACGGGGTCATGGTGTGAAATTTGCCGGGGTGGAAAGTGAACGTTCGTCGCACCACGACGCTGCCAAAGCTTCACAAACGGCTAAGATCGCAATCGCGCGTGTGTGTGTGGGTGGATAGCGCGCGTTTCTTAAAAATTCACCGTTCCCTCTAATCCGCAAACATGGCGCTGGCATCGAGGTGTCGCAGGAAAACGGTCTGCGAGATAGTGAACGTGGGGGAGCGCGCGTGTTGGAAGGATCAAAATCAATGAAACAGTAATTACACTTTAAAGGCGCGCCCGACGAAAATATCACGCGAGTTTCTTGGGGCGGCAAACCGACGTTCGGGACAGGCTCGAGGCAGTTCCCCGGCACGATGGAGACGCCTGGTGTCGCTTGCCTTATGGCGTCACCGATGACGATTTGATATTTTATCTCACCGAACCAGGAAAACGGGAAAGGGGAACTGGGGGTGGGGAAACATCGAAACTTCGGTTCAACCGAAACCACGTAACCGGTGTTGCCGAAATTCGCCCACAAAAATGCTCATTATCTTATCCGCGAGCGCGGGTAGCTAGCGCTGCCCGTGTCCCGAAGCCTATGTGCATCATTTAAAAACCATCAAAAAAGTCGAAGTACATCCATTTCGGAACACACATCTTCCAGCCAACGACGACGTTGACTCCCGGCGGGGATTGTTTGAATAAAATCTTTTAATGCGTGCGAGAGAAAGGTAACACGGGCAGGAAAGAAGCGGCGATAAAGAGCATCCCGTGATGGATTTTGCGTGTGTCGGAAGCAACGAACGGAAGGGATATGCGCAAGGATATGGACGTGCTGATGGGTCTGACATGGGCTTTCGCCTCCGCTGCGAACGGGAAGCGCGAGTGGGAGGGGGTAGAATTATGACTTAAATAACTCCTTATAATGAAGGATAATAATGTTCGTTTAATGTAGTGACGTTAGGTGGCGAACAAACGTCGCTCATTTCATAAATGGATTGTTGGCGTTAGACGAGTGGCAGCGGCCCGTTTCGTCGTCGTTTTTTGCGCACGTTTCGCCCATCCCAGCTGGTGTGCGGGGGTGGCAAAGTTTCGTGTGGCCGGGTTTTTTGGAGGGGCTTTTCAGTTTTGCCGGCTGCTACTTTCTTCCGTTTAGTCGCGGGCGGGTAAATTAGACGGCCGGCGAATTCGGTGGGAAATCTTCGGGCGGAGCCTAATGCCACGACATGGGAGGGGTTCGGTCGTAAGTAATTCTCTTTTCTTATCTGTGCTCCGGGTGGTTTCGGTTGCTTGTGGCTACATGATTGACGGTGTCTGTTTTCTCTAGCACCGGTTGCCTTTGCAATGGGGTGTGGGCGAAACACGAGACCGAAACGTTTTTGATGGTGCGGCTACTGCTGCTGCTGCTGCTGCTGCCGT
>JXWZ01002188.1:0-17490 GCA_000956215.1 Anopheles farauti No. 4 | reverse complement strand
CCGATATTGTTGTATGGTCAAACAAGTCATGAGGATTGCTACCTTTGTGCGAATTAGTTTTGTGAATGTTCTAAAGTATCCAAGTAAAACCTAGCGTAACAAAACGTTCATGCTTGACGACTTAAAAAGTGTGAAAATTTGCATGCGCACATTGCAAAATCTGAGGGGGTTGCATATCTTGATTTATGGAATGTACTGTGAAACCGTAACGTTCGAAGAAAATTCATTTTTTGATTGGTGTTTAATACTAATACCATTAAAAATAGGCATTTAATAAACACTAATTATACGTTAATTTCGTTCATCGTTGCTGAACGCTGAAATATAAAAATAAAAGGAAGGTAAACGAGACGACTAACAATTGGGCTGCTTCTTGGGAATAACAAAACGATATCGCGTATAACAGCAGAATCGAACAAGTTTTACGCGTGATGGAGAAGAGACGCGTAGCAAGTGATTGATATTGCTATTGGAAGCATTTGACTATAATTTATAACCTTCTCTGTATGCACGAGAGATTCCGAACGGAGACGTTGCATTTGCTAGCGAAACATCCAACACTGGCAATGTAACAACTCTGTGAACCATCTCACGTTCGGCACATAGCCATCAGTCCACAAAGCGCGTGCGGCTGTGCACGCTGTCTATTACAAATTTATTACATGCTGCATGGGTTCTTTTTGCCATTAGGCAAACTTTAAATTGATGGATGAAACAAACCATGATAGGAGGATTTAGGATAAGTAGTCTATCCATCTGAGAAGCGTGTGTGAATCGTGAATGGTTCCGTTTTTTTTTCATATATTTAATATGAATTTAAAAACTTAAATAAAGACTCACATTTAATTTTCTAATTTGGCGATCTTACAAGAGCTGATACAGTAAATGGGAATATTATTCAAAATAACCTAGCTAATGGGTTTTATTACACGGTGTGCAGCTTACACTATCCTTTGATTTGCTATTCAAAAGTGAACACTCATATATGTGATAAAAAAAACGAATGAGTCCCTCAAGGATGACCAAAAATTTGATCAGGAATTTGGCCCAAAAGGAAAACATTCCTCAAAGCCACCGAACCGCTTCGATTCTTGTACGCACCTATTTTCCCCTCGGCTGGAATGCTCATGCAGGAACTTTACATCAGGTAGCGTGAAGGATTTTATGGAGCAAGGCAAAATAAACTCCAAATGAACTTTGCAAACATTCCTGTTTTATGGGCCCGCCTGTTGCACGGTTGACAGGTTGTGGTGATTGCCATTCGTTGTGATTACGTTTGGCCTTTTTTTCTCTCTCGCTATGTGAATTTTAGAAATAAGAAGAACAACCAGTACGGAAATAAGCAGACATACTATTCGCGAGGCCAGAGGGGGACGTGACAGAACATTCCAGATGCTTTTTTTAATCTGTTCTGCGTTTGCTCCAGCCGCTGTTTGCGCTGGAATGACTTTTAATAGTGAACTGTTATGAACAAAGTTTTCTTATGAATCCGGCAAACATTATCCACTTCTCTGAAGGTGTTTCTGCACAAGAGAATCGGAAAGCTAAACGCATTGTTCTAAGAAGAATGTACATTTATCGCGAAACAGTTGACCTAGTTATGCGAGTGGCGTCACTTATTATTCCCGTATCACATTGATCGGCATTTAAAACTCCCTACATAGCGATTTATGAAATTTGACATTAACGGAAGGCACGAAATC
Source organism: Anopheles farauti No. 4 (assembly GCA_000956215.1). NCBI lineage: Eukaryota > Metazoa > Arthropoda > Insecta > Diptera > Culicidae > Anopheles > Anopheles farauti No. 4. The sequence goes on along the minus strand of JXWZ01002188.1, from coordinate 15,787 downwards.
TACAAAACCAGCAAGAAATTATTTTATTTTTAGTTACTGCTGTTCTCGAATACTATTGGAACAAAAACGTTTTTTGGTTTTGGTACTTTCAAGGCTACTTCGTCCTAGAAGATGGGTAAAACTAGAATCTTATTTTTATTTTATTTTTTTATTTGGTAGTGAAGGCCTGGCCGTATTGCTTATAATTAGTTTACAATTTGTGGACATTTTGTTTGCTGAATTCAATTTGCTGGGACAACATTGAACATTTCCTTCCAATAGTGACACCTTATTCCGGGTGAGCTCGGATTTTTCCAAAGAGTATTCCGTTTTCCTTTTCCGTGGCCTGATTCGTCATCAGTTGGTCCAAGATCCGCGTCTGTGATCTACGGTGCCGGGAATGTTCCCTGAAAACCCTGAGAATCTTATCAATTCTTCATAAAATCTCTCTCTCTCTCTCTCTCTATCTCTCTCTCTCTCTCTCTCTTTCTTTCTCTCATTAGCCTAACGACTGCTGTGTTATGCCTGCTTTTTTACCTGGTATAAGACTAATGTTACCACCAAAGCCTGTTAGTCACTCCTCACTAGGGCTAGGATAGGATTATGCTATCGTTCCGGCTCCATTGCCAATACACTAGCTTTAACTGAATCAAAGCAACCTGAAATGTAGTGCGACACGTTTACTTCGGAAGGGAAGTCAAGCTTTCATTTTACGATGGAGGTTTAAATCAAGCTCGCAATTTGCATACATATCAGCGAACACTAAACGATGCATGGCGTGAAAGCTCTCCGGCCTTAATCTAGTATGGTATAGTGGTGTGAGTCAGCTGCATGGATTAGAAAACGAGCTTTGATGACAAGAGATCTAGAATGATTCGTGATTGCACGTTGAAGGAGATGTATTTTGGCATACATCTGTTTTAATACTGGGGGTTTAACTCTAAAGCGTTTGATTTAATCTGCAACAATGGTAGGTTGAAGATAGAATACAAAAAGGAGATTCCATCTCATTCATATTGGTTCAAACATAATAACAAATTTCTCAAGGGAATTGAAATTTAAAACGCTTAGTGACGTTGAAGTGAAGTTAACGATTATAAATATTTATGCAATTTTTGCACTAGCAATATTAAACCCCACGAGACTAGTAAAACTACACATAAATTTTATTTACTTTTTTCCTAAAAGCTCCCAAAGGCTGCTCTGTTGCGGGAAAGTTAGACCACAGAAATCGTCAGCATCACTGATCGCGAAAAATCCATTAGAATAATTAAAATCTGGAAGACAAATTCTCTGAAGCGTTGCCACGATGTTTGGCAAACGAGTGGTCGAGAGTCCGAGAGTGTCCATTTCGAAAGTGGAAGCATGGTAGGGATGATTATTCGACAATTGCCCCGTACCTCCATCTGGTTTGCAGAGCAATCAAAACAAACGAAGCGAGCGGCTACGGTTCGAAATCGCCAACCGTAAAGAAAGTATTTTCATTTAAAGGACATTTTTTGTGATTATTGTAAAAAAATAATCAAAAATCATATTTCATGCGATGTTTGTAGCGTTTAAGTCGTAAGTCAATCTTCTTAAAATGGATTTATTTGTCGTTTTTCTGCTCCGTAGGACCAATCTAGATTGAAACACATCAGCACAGTTTGAATAAAATGTTTCCTGAGTTTCCTTATAACTGTCGGAGACTTGACAAAGTTTCATTACAAAAAAAAAGATCAGGAATCAGAAAGGACAAAGAGCAATCAGCTCCCGTGATATTAAAAGAAAATAAATTTACAGGACACGTAATGTCAATTTAAGAATTTACAATTTGCAGGACATGTCCTGCTTTGTGCTTAGCACGAACATTACAAAATAATGTGTTTCTCCAAACAATTATCATTAACTTGCTTGGTGTGTCCGCCGTCGTTCAGGGTGTAATACACGGTTGCAAGCAGAATGACACGAATCGGAGCGAATCGGTGTCTCGGGCTTGTGGTTTTATTCCGTACAGATTTTTGATGGAATGAAAATGAGAAGCAAATTCAATAGCCCAAGATGGAAGCGCCGGAAGTTTGAGAGAAATTTTCACCTCTCAGATACGCCAATTTTCCCGCGCAAACAATGTTTTTTTCTTCGCTTCGCACCCAGACTCGGCGAAGGCCAACAGCATTTCCGGCCACTGATTTGGCTGAACTGCATTTCCACCCGGGGGCAGATGGGTAGAAGGTAGAACAATTCGCAACAGTGGCGCCCGTAGTGTGCGTCGTTCCTAGGGGGTGCTTTTTCGCTTACCACGTAGTGCGCCTTTGTGTGCCGGCGGAAGAGAAGCACGTCGGGAAACATGAGCGCGATGGAAAAGGTGTAACGAAAAAGGAAATGTGTTTTGGTGAAAGAGGAAATTAAAATTCGTTTCCAGACGACGCCCCCACGGCGACAACAACGTTGCCGATAACGCAGCCGATGACAAGGACGATAGCAGGTAGGAGTGTGTCCACACGCCGTCGTCGCGACGCGTTGCCCGCAGGGCGCCTCGCGTTCTCCATTCTCCATTCTACTTCCCCGTGGGAACGCGGGTTCGGAATCGATCGTTGCACAAGAAAATGATTCTTTCTTCACCGGAATTCGTGCATTCTTGAGAGGAGTTCCGGACGACAAGAAACAGGCTCCCGGGAAAGTAAACACAGGAGCAGAGGCAGCAGCAGAACGGCATTGTGTTATTGTGTGTTTGTAGTAGGAAACACTACACAGGGGGAGAAACTCTTTGTCTTCTCCCCAGGAGCCGACGAACACCCCGGAGCTGTTCTTTGAAAATCGTTCCGATGGAAGTGAGGGAGGAAAGTTATACCGCGGTTACAAAAATCGGTACAAGCGAAAGGAACGACGACAGTGTTATGGCATAATCATCATAAAATTGCTACCTGTACCAGACACCTCCCTCCGACCGGTATCAACTTTATGCTCGGTGGAATAGTTTGTGGTAAAATTGAACTCTTAATAAGATCTGGGAGCTGCTTTCGAAGGGCAACGACAAAGCGACTGTTGAAAGCGAATTTTGAAGCAGCACGTTTTCAAAGGGTTTTTTGGGCATGGGGAAAGTATGCCTGCTATGGCTATTGATTGGAACGAACATCTTCTGAAATTAGAATCGAAAAATAAGTAGAATCCCTGCTTGCGTACCGTAGCAACCGAATCAGAGCAGTTTTGCGGTAGCTATGTTTTTTTTTCGGTTTAAAAATATTCACCTTCGCACAATCAACTTTGGCCCGTGTTTAACCAAGTAATGAACGAACAAGTTGGGCGCAAGGGGCCATTCACTCCGCCCGTAGGCTATTTTAATTTCACCAACTTACGTCTCTTTATTGGAATCTACGCGCTGTCGTGTACAGCATCGTGGCGGGATCGTTCTGATGCGAAACGATACGAAACATAAGTTCGGTGTTGGAATTCATAGCGTTTTTTTTTTTTTTGTGGATTCTTTTTGCTCAACCAACGCTTCCATTGTGCTGCTCGCAGCAATCTAAACAGAGATTTATTTATTTCGGCATTTTTCGGCGAATATCACCGCGGGTCATGAGCGTCTCGGACGGTAAATGAATTTTGTGAATGGTTCACTGGACACGGCGCTCCTTCTATCCTTTGGCGGTGAGTACGGTGAAGAAACGCACCGGGAAGCACCTGCGTATTCCGCATTACTTTGTCAGAAATTTCGCAGTTTGTGTTGCTACATTCCATAATACAACGCATTGAATACCAATTATTTTCGCGTTTTTTATGCAGTGAAAAGGCATTTTCCTGTACAGAATTGCATTGTAACATTTTTGTAAAATTTTAAGCGATGAAAATACTTTGTATTTCCAAATAAATAGTTTTTATTTTTTTATTACAGCAAGAATTGTGCGCGAGAGGAAACTGTTAAACATTTTACTGTTTTTTGCGTCTTGACTTCAACGAAAACCTGATCAATTCAGTTGATAACGTCAATCGATAAAATTATCCTCTCGTTTTGAAAATGCTCGTTTACACTTGCAAACCAATCGATTCGCCGACTTGAATTGTTAACGGTACACAAAACTTTCCCGATACTTTAGCGTCTTCAGGCTCAGGGTTTATCGTTTTCATAATGATAAAGTTTGGCAAGGTGTAGTCCGGGGTTGCATCGCTTCTTTTCCGAGCTCATCCGACGATATCTTTCATGGGCTCTGTGCTGACCAATCGTAATCGGTCGATCAATCAATGCCTGACTGTTAAGGGTCGTGAACTGTTTCTCATCACTTCATCGACTTTCTGCCTCGTTTACGCTCATTCTTGTGTAAAGTGTTTCATCCGAAATAGCAGTCGCATCAACGGACCTTTCAAAGTTGCGAAGTGGGTAAACAAAATGTCTACACCATAAATAACCTTTCACTTCTCGTACTACACCGCGAATGTTAATGTCAATGGCCGCTCGAATGCTTTGGTTGATTGTTTCGGGTTGATGAAAACACCGCAACATGTTTTTAAAGATGTAGCTGTAACGAGCACGAAGCATGTGAAAATGAGGCCCATATGGACGGATATTTTAGCGGAAGAATGCCGGCATTAAATTTACTTTCTTCAGCGTGCTTTCATTTAACAACCTTTTTGACCGTAATTTTTTTTATCATAAGTATATAAAACACGAATACCTTGTTACTGTATGGCAGAAACTAAATCAAAGTAAAATAATAATGCCAATGTGTCGCTATATTTATATATTTAATGAACTTTGTTTTTGTTGAAAAAAGAATGTCTGTTGCTGTAATTCTTGAAACAGCTTGGGATACAATTGGTTATACGTCGACAAGTTGTTTTAGTAGCTTGGAGATCTGTTGGGCAATAGAGACGATCTTGGCTGTTGATTTTACTTGTTTGTAGCTGTGTTTGTACAAAAATTTTAATATTAACCCTTTCCACATTTACACCACCATATTAACAAGCTGTGGTTTTTATATGGAACGATTGCTGACGTCAGAATGTGAAACAGTTACAGATTGTGTTTGCTGATATACGGTCGATAGAGGGTGCAATATTTCATCACTACAGGTTTTCATTCCCTCATTTCATTCACCGCGGTATTTGGAGAGTATATTAAATCGATGGAATTTGGAATTAAATTCACTGGGATTGATTTGTTAGTGAAATGATACTCTCCAATCCTTCGTTGCGTACACCAGAACCGATATGTTCTCGTTCAGAAGCACAATTTTAGCAAACTCACCAATAACTACATTTTGATTGTAGTAGTTGTTCCTAAAAAGAAAACTGAATAGGTTTCAATTGGATCAATCAAAAATAACATTGAAATTTGAGGGAAGGAATAAATGATTGAAATAAAAATAACGTACCATTTTGAGGATATTGTCTATGATGTTCTTTCCTATTTTACTTCTTCTCACGCTATTATGTTGTTGTCAGCAGCTTGTTATCGCTCGGAAGTCAGAGTGAATAATATCAAATCAATCCAAACTTGAAACACAAAAATGATATTTATACCTGATCTACAGAAGATATGAAGAACTAATGCGTGGTCGGATTCTCCTCGCATTACGTGAATTGGCCGATGAAAGTCACTATTTATAATGCGAATGGCAACAACATGAAACAAAATTTGTTAGGACAAGCTAACACCCTAGCACATTCCATCCCCATCTACATGCGTGACCCCTTTTGCCGACAACGAAAATAACGGCAACGGCAATGACAACAAAACATCCACCATCTCGTGTTGAGTTGAGGCGAAAAGTCATAAAAAAGTGATGATGAAGCACCACAACCTGTCACGCACCATAATGCCCATGCACGGCACAAGCGGTGGATGAGTAATGGGGATATTTATTGGTCCCATCGATTAGGGATTGTGTCGCGTGCGCCGTCGATTCCGGCAAACGGTGTTTTACTTTTTCTCGATTCACCCAAACCCTTATAGCGTTTTTCTGGGTGGTCTTATGTTTTGGAATCGATATTACGAATGACGGGGCGATCGAACACGGCATGATTTGAGGCAAGAATGGCGCACAAACTATTACGAAGCGCTCTCACCGGAAATGTGGCGTTCAAATGGAAATGTCACACGAAACGAAAGGATTGGTAAGGAGAAACGGGCGGTACCGCAACAGCTGACATGTTCATCCGTTTATTTTACGATGGTTTGGCTGGTAATGTTTGTTGATTGTGTGGCGAAGTGGCGGTTTTTATTTTTGAATTTTGTATTTTCATATGTTAGCTAAATATGTTATGTTCGCTGACTCTCGCTGAAGTGGAAGTTTTAGTTATAATTTTCAAATAAAATGTTATTTTCATTTTCTTTATCGCGTTAAAAATTTATAATATACATTTTTTGTTTTTTATTTTATTATAATATTCATTTGAGTTGATTCAAAATTGTTCTTTGAGTATGAGTTTTTGCTTGAAATTCCGCTCATTTCATCACAGAAGAACATTTTATTTGACTGTTTGTTTGATATTACTTTGATTGTTGGTATTTTTATTCCTACTTAAAGGTTTTCCAATGAAATGTGAGGTATTTTTAGCAGCAGGAGTTGACATAAATTTAATGTTCCCTTAATGAGATCATTGCAACTAAATGTCCAAAAGTTAAACAAAAAAAAATCCATTGAATTCTGTAGCAAAATCTATACACAAATAATTTTTGACGAAATCTTGATTCTTATAAATTTGACTACCATAATTGATAATGATAATATTTAAGTTTCGTGTTCAGTAATTTGCACGACCGCATAGTTTTAGTTGCACGAAAAAAGATCACCGGTGAGATTATTTTCCACCAGCTCGTGGAAAGGTAAGCATGTGGCAGCAACAACCACATTCGTGTTGAAACTAACCCCGACCAGCGGGTCAAACCCAAACCATACTAACCATCGAGAGAGCATCGTACAGTCGTGTCAACATCGGTTGGTTGCAGACGGAGATTTCAATCCGGCGGTTTTGCGGTGTTTGTGGATAGAGAACGACTGCACGAGATGTAGTAAAAAGGGGCGACTGCTTAGCAGGAAAAGTGAGCCACCGAGAAGTAAATGGAAGCGATGGAATAGCGTAGAATCTTGTCTCGATGGTCCTTCTGGGCGATAACTCTTTTCAAATTCAATTTATATCCTACCGCAGGCGCCTTATCGCTGGGCTCGTTCTTGCGAACAAGTGAGGTGTTTTCTTTCAACGGCACAAATTTTGACCGGTGTGAAAACGTTCGGTTGCACAATGTTCTAATAAGCTGGCTCGAGAATAAACACACGTTGAGAACTGTAGCGAAGGTGTGTACTGAAATGACGTTCCTACACACACTTCCCACACGATCGTTCATTTTCTGATAGGCTTTCGCCCGACAATCTCCACCACCATAAATGACACACCGACAGATGTCGCTGACGATGGCTTTGGACGAGAGCTGTCAGTGTCAGACCAAGCTCTGTGGTGTTATGTTTGCTAATTCATGGCGTCGGATCTTTTTTTCCCGTCGTCTGTTCGTTCTGGTCGTTCTCGGTTGGTGCTGTGCAGCTTATGGAACGATGCACAGGATACATTGAATCCTTTAAACGATTACATCTCGGGTGACGCATTTAATGTGGTCCCGTCCGGTATGCTATCTGTTTGTAGTTAAGCTTAGATTAGTCCACTTTTAAAGAGTACAAACCTGAACCTCGATAGTGTTACCGCACTCGGTGTAAAGTAACACTCATCATCTGCTCCTTGGGAAGAGGTTTACACTTGCCTGGGGTTTGAATGATACTGTAAATAAGGCTCACCACAGCAAGCAGCAGCGGAGCGAGGGTGTTCTGCTGACAGTTTGGTGGGACTGTTTACTCAAATGTATTGGTGCGAGTTGGTGTTCAAACCCAGCATTCGTCCGCTTCCAGTTATGTGGTAAAGATGGTCAGTCTATCCTCCGCTTGTGGTTTTTGTGCATACGTAGACATTTATTCGACAAGTATTTCGTAAAGGGCAGCTGCCGTTGAGTTTAGTCTTCTTTTCAAGAGAAGTGAATGCAAAAAGTAAATAACAGTACCAACTTTCATCTACTGTTACTGATCACCTTTGCTCAGGACACTTAATCAACGGCTGCATAATCGAATCAACTTAGCATTTTGAGAAGGTGAATTTCAATCTAAAATGAATTTCTTTGGAGAAGAGTGCACTAAAATAAGTTTGGCACGCTTCAGCACGTACCTTAATACACTTGTGTTTGTGGTCCTCTGTTCTGGACACGAAACGTTTCGTATTCCGTGACCGGAATCGTTGTACAATTACCGAAGCCGTCAAACGCTAAGTCGCTAACAAAAATGGTCATTTATGCTACGGCAAACTCGACGGCAGATTTGAAGAATTTGCAAGAAAGTCGTTCGTGACGGTTGAAGTAGTTTTTGATGGCCTGTTTGCACCTTCTTGTGCAATTAGTGCAAAATGCGCCCAGGTGTAGTGAAACATGACGTGCTGGTTCAACTCTGAAAAGCCGACTCGTCGTCACATACTATCCATCAAGGGGGAGGGAAGCGAAAAGGTACAAAAAAGAGTTTGATTCAATTCGTGTGGAAAATTTTCTCGTCTCGTCACAATCGATTATTTCCTTTGCTGCAGCTGCTGCTGCAACTGGCAAGTGTTAGACCAGATGATTGATGTGTGTTGAGGCAAGCATTAGAAGGCAAAACAGTTAGTTGCGTGTATAATTTTGGCATCATTGTATAATCTGTTGGAGTAGAGATGGATAATCAACATGCGTATGAGTACAAAATTTTCGAATGTTGGTGGAACAATAAATGTTTAAAAATTGAGGTAAAATTTTTTATGGCGAAAGTATAAAACTTATAATTTTTTTTTAATTTACGTGAGATTTCAATTTTCTTAGTAAAAGGAAAGGTAAATAATTGTGAATATCTTTAGATCAATAATTTAACCAGTTAACATGATGCGGTAATTGTTTTTTTAAACACACTTGAAACTACTAAACTTTCTCCTTTACATTTTTTTTAAATTATTGTGGGTTTCTTGCGAGGATACATAGTCCAGAACGCAAGCATCCATCCAACGGACTAAAGCAGTGTAATTACATTTGACGATGCCAGTCTCCGGGAGCTCTGCTGATGGCGATGACCGCCGGACTTTGTAATTGCATTAACATGCCTTCATTTTAAAATCGGATTATTTAATTTCCACATGCTAATGCGTTTATTGTATGTGACTTGCCTTAGATGCTTAGCCGAGACGGTAGTAGGATAAATTTATTTCGTCGTGTTAAACCATGTCAGGAAAAATATCAGTGTGAATGTTCGTAAGCAAAATTCAATTTCCTGTGTCCTGTGATAATGATTACAGCCTAATTGTGTATGTCAGTAGTTTAAAAATTATCTAACATGACCGTGCATTGTAATAGAACACTAAAAAGGTGTCGGGTAACTACTTTGGGATGCTTTGAAATATTTTGAAAAAAAAAAAAAAGATTTTCCTTTATATTTGCTAGATTACTATTGTAAAAATAAAACCAAAATTGTACTCAAACCTCTGAAATTTTAAAAAATAAATGAACGTACACACTTAAAAGAAACGAAAAACTCTCTTTCTCTCCTAGGAATATGTCTAATGATGCATGCAATTCAATTATTTTTATGCATTCCGCTCCGTTGCGCTGAGGAAGTGATGCGAATACAAAGTGTCTGACATCAATCTTGATTCTCCATCATTAACGCAATCACATCTGTTGCCGTGAGTGAATGTGCACGTACGGATACCGTGAAAGATCTTCCTAATCGACGTTAACACCTACTTCACTCACACGATACCGAAGCCATATGTTGCTTGATAAGCACTTTGAGAATTTAAAAGTTGCTCTTCAACGCTTAACAACGGTTTGGTTCGGTGAAGCGAGAAACTAGTTGATTGATGTACTTAAGAAGGAGAGAACACTGATTAGAATGCTATGTTATGCTATCACATGTTGAGCGTAACAATATAAACAATTTTGATCGCTTTAATCGATTGTGTTATAAAATTTTTTTTTTTAATTTTAATTTCCATTGTGGTTCTGGTATTTGAAACTGATAAGTGCTTTTATAGTTTAACTAAAAAAAAAAAAATGAAAACAAATCTTTCTCAAACCTTTAAGACGTGATGGAGTAAGATTATGAAATTTTATAACAATTATCCAGTAATAATACGCACTAGAGTTAGCTACGGTAGAATAATAGCTATTTTATTTACATTTACTATTTTATCTAGAGTCTATTGCAAAGAAAGCGCTTGTGCCGATGTTCAAAGGCGAAACTACGATTTTCTTTACAAGCGCTCTCATTCCGTGGATATGTAATGTGCAAGGAACATTAATGTTCAAATAATTCATTCCAAGGTGGTATGAGTTTTCTTATCCTTGTAAAATGGAAGAAGTTCTAACCTCAAACGAGTGCATATCATACCATCTACACGACATATTTCTTTCGTACATCGTTCTTGTTCCGAGGACGGCCCTCGTTAACAGTTTACCGCAATTGAAAGCAATTGAAAGCAAACATATCGCATGGTGTAAACGTCAAACGGTGGAGTACATTTTTTATTATTCCGCCATAATAATAAATCATCGCTCACGTCGTTTCGGCTTTGAAGTTAAACGAGTAGGTATGCATGAACGACGCTTCACGGTAGCTAGTTACTGAAAGACGAAAAGGAAAGGATCTAGGCGGTGAGTAAAGTGCCATTATTTTTAATTTCTTCTTCATTTCTTCTTGTTTAGTGAGGCTTTTCTTCTCACTCAATACAAGCATAAACAAAAGACAGAACGCAAGCGGCCAATAGTTTTTTGAGAGAGCACTATAAAAGGGTTAGGTTTATATACTACGTTTGCAGGATGTTAAGAAAAATAACATTACCACGTTTAAAATATTTTTGATTCTTTTTTTTTCTTCAACAGATTAATATGTGTGGTCAACGCAATGAAAACTTAGCTTGCTCCTAATCGTATAGCTTCATTATTGACAAAACCACTTACCGCCATAGACATTACTCTAGAGAGTACGGTGATATGGATCTTATAATTGCATACGTCTGGACATTCCTTTGAGAATTGTGTTCAGTCTCGACAAACTAACATCATCGCAGTAGTTCAAGCTACTAGCGACAGTCTCCCTCCTAGTTGTGAGTTGTTTATTCCATTCCATGCTGGTTGCCACGAGCATGAGGTGTTACGTTGCGCATTTGTGAAGCTACCTTAGCAAGGTTATTTGCTTAAACCTTTTTTTTTGTTTATGGTCATTTGGTGAAGACGAAAAGTGAACAAACCATCGTCGAACTATCGACAGCATCATCGATTGGCAGCCGTGAAGCAAACGGGCACTATCGCATAATTTCAGATCGTTTGTCAATGAACTTCAGTCTCCGGTCGAGGTGAATGTTCGGCAAGTTGCTGAAGCGCATTGGAGGTGGCGTTCAACGAATACTTCGACCAGTTGGCCAAGCACAAGACACCACTCTAAAACGTGCAATGATAAATAGTCTCACATTCGTCCGGTTGTGTCCCTAGCGACACGAAGCTATCGCTTTGCCAACCTATCCTTTCAACCGAACGAACTGTCAACCGTTGTGGCTCCTAGTTGTTTTTTTTTCTACACTTTATCACACGCATCAGCAAACATGCAACATCGGTAGTGCCGTGCTGAATCATTCATCATTTCGTGACTGCATATTGCACCGTGGCAAGCGTTAGCATGTTTTCTTGCTAACGATACACTTCGTCTATTTGTTCGGCACCGGAATCACCCTAATTGATGCTTGATCGCGATTAAACTTCGACGGAAGTTCATTTGGAATTCGCTCGACTCGATGGACACGGTCAGATGGAGATAATAACGTATTGCTAAACCGAAAGCTTCGGTTGAGAACTGAGCATCATTTTAAGTACTGTTTAAAGAACAATGTTAAAGTTTTGGTTTATGAGTTTTGGTTGAATCATTTCTAAACTTTTGTTACTATAAAACAATATTTAGTTTATGCATACACCGGAGAAGCTCTCATTTATAAATCAAATCGTTTTTCTATCCTTCCCATCTCTAATTCTGAAGAGAATATTGATCATAAAGCGACTGGATTGGGAAAATAAAACTTTTCTTAAACTGTTCATATGGCCCTTAACATGACATGACATTCATTCTATAACACTAAACACATCTGCATATGGCACATTAAGCTAGTGCTTTAAAAGGTTGAACAGAAGTAAAATATTTGCTTGCTTGTGCGGTCAACATCATGCCATTGAGGGTAAGTTCGATATTGGCACATCAGTGTAATCACAACAGAAAGATTGAACGCAAATGGGTCGCCGCAAAAGCTCTGCAGGAAAACAGAAAATCAATTTTCCTTCGACCACTTGCTCTGGTCGGGGTGAAAACATGGTCTCGAAGACGCAGACTCCTTCGGGGTTGTTCGAACACCAGCTCACAGGTACTCGGTTCACCAGGAAGCGCAAGAAAAGTTTTTAATTCAAAACCATCGACAAAGTTTATCAATTTTGCTGTCATTTCCGATAGAATCTGGGATCCGACCTATTGCCGGTTGCACTGACCCAACAGCGTAGGGTTGGAGTTGACACGAGCAACCCAGCATAACAATACCTCCCACCGGTTTCAGCACGGTAGTCATTCTGACGCTCAAAACGCAGAACCTCTTTCCCGGATCGACATTGAAGTCGACAGATATTTGCTTTGTGCGTTTTCCATCAAATGCAAATTATTCTCGAAGGATGTTGAAAATATTAAAAGTCTAATTAGTTCTGCTTCCTGGGAGCGTCCGTCGCCCCGGTTCATGAACCCGTTGCGTTATCGCACCAGCGTTAAGGGCAAATGACATTCACCAAAGAGATGGGAAAACGAAATTCGTTACGATACCTGCTCGGCTCGTTGGTTCAACGTGTAATCTAATACTTCAAAAGAAAACGGTTCCCTCTAGGGCTCAAACTCATCGCAGTGCCTAGTAGCGACAGGCAAACGATATAATAATTTGCTCACCGTAACACCCACAAAAATGACGCTGTTCTTTTATGTCAACATTTCAGAAACCACATCGTGCTTGATGTTGATGTCAAAATCGAAAAAGATAGTGATTATAAAGCAATTTCGGGGAAACTTTTGCTGAAAGCTTTTCCTTCCGTCATGGTGTGCTACACATCACAAGCACGGCCATTTCTCGAACCGATCCAACAGGTTTGGTGTGAGAACCGACTTCTCCAAACTCTCATCGTGTGGGTTAAAGTTGTGGTAGGAACTTAAGGCAAGAGTTAAGAGACAATGCAGATTGACGTTGGCCATTCCGTACTGCACCACTTTGGAACGATGATGAATATTACGACTGTCTCCTTCAGGCAGGATATGCGCAATAATCGTTTCGAATGCTCCCAACTTTCTCGTTCCACTGGACAGATGCGTCGTTGGGCAATTATGACGGTGGTGTTTATACGTCACACTTACTTAGCCAGTTTGAATCAATCGACGAAACGAAAGTTACGCCTTGCTGAGGTCCATTTGGTGGTAGGTTGGTAGGACTTTGTTACTCCTGCAGACACCCGTTACTTCCTCTTGGGATGTTTATGCTAACTTGTTCTTATTGCCATGCTGTCATTGTCGCGACATACTTGCCATGTGAACTGTAAAGTTCAGACTGGAAGTTTTTCTTTCTCATCTCTTAATAATCGCTTAATAAGCGTTGGGTCTTAGTAGTTTCTAACAGCCAGTTTTTGGAGCATTAATGTATAGTGTGCCAAAACTTCTATTGTAGTCAAGAACGGAGAGTAATTTAAAATGTTGAAAGAAATATTATGTTTATAAAAATATTTATTGAAACAAATATAATAAAAAATGGTAAAAATTATTAGCAACGATGGAGGTGTCATAACAATAATATTCCATAATTTAGCTATCTTTAGTTTCATAGCTATCGAAGACGAGTGTTTTTGTACTTCCGTATAGAGCAACAACAAGTGCGAATGGAACATTCTAAAACATTCTGTTAAAATTAAACCACAGCAATAGATGACATGAAAGCAAACCGAACGAAACGATATGTTACTAATTTATGTCACTCATTTACGATTACTTCAACTTGATCTTCTGGAAACATATTTCCTTGCTCTATTCTACTCAGTGTTCGAAATATATTGGTTTCTTCTATTCGTGTACGTTCTAATGCTTCACGATCACCACGGTCTACGTAATTGAATTTCCGATCTCCCACATTACGCGACGGGTACCGTTTTCACGAGCCACTAGCACTAGCAGAGGCTGGTCTAACAAGCCATCCGGAATGGGTCGAAGTAAACTAATTTCGAGCACGCTTGGTGATTTATTAACATTCCGCGCAACAGCTGTACTTTACAGGCACATCCAGCGGGTCGGCAGAACTTTACACCGGCAAAAGGGGTTGATCGAAAAACTCTTTCCGCGATGGCTGCACGGTGACATGGGAGGAAACATCTAACTAGCACACTTTGCTGCCTTCATTTACATTCCATTCTGCCACTCGCTTTCTCTCTTTCTCTCTCATGCCCGAGCTGTCACTTAAAGGTTGCGTTCACTAATTCAATTATTCAATCCTGCTGTGTAAGGAAGGAGCGATAGTAATTTGATTCATTTGTTGATGTAATTTAGTACGGTCGAAAGTGAAATGAATGAAGAGAAGGCTCAATATCATCGTAACAGTAGTGGCTAATTAGATGACAAGGTATATAGATAGTTGAAACGCGTAGCGTTTTATAAAAGTTAAAACTACATGCTACAATATTTTGTGTTATATGGTTTTAGTTTTTGTGTAATTTTTATTATTCCTGATACTGTATGAATTAAATATTATTCCTGTTTTCTTCCGGGAGATCGATTAAAGATTTCCAATTGAATGAGGAATACGCATATTGGCGTTGTTGAAATACGTTGACGTTGGTAGGTTTCAATACTGACATCTGATTATAAAGAAAATTTAAGGAGTCTTATTGGTTTTTCACTAAATTTCCACCCCATGTTAAAGGAAAAGAATATAATAGGGGTTTTTGAGAAAAAAACATCGAGCAAATTATTAGTTGTAAAAGAATGTGACGTGACAAGAATACGTTAAACCGCTGTGGACATTTGGGATGTAAGCAAGATTTACCCTATTTTTATGTCATGTCTTGTATCGTTTGTGCTGGGGCGCTATTCTCTCTTTTCTTTTGTGTGAATGAATGCACAATCAATGGTACGTAACCATCCTAGAAAACCAGCACACCAACTTGTAGCACCCTGTATGCGGACAGTTGGGATCGATAGCATTAGAAGCACTTTCACATCTTTAAATTCTAAAAAAAATATACAGAAAAAGCAGTTCCAGGGAAAACGAAAAAAAAACTCATACCACATGATAGTAAATAGAATCCAACTAAACAGAACGAAAGAACTTTTTTGCTACTACGCACAGAGAAGCTGGTGATTTTGGAAAGATCTCTTAAATTTCACCATACCTTTTCTACCTATAAACCTTTAAAAGAATAACGTCATCTTCGTGGCAGACCGTGATGGAGGAGACAACCAAGCTGTAGAGTTCGAGAGCATTATCTTGATCAATTATTCACGAAACGTATCACACTTGCTCTTGAAAAAAAAGGAAATATTAAAAACACTGGTAGATAAGGTAGAGTAAACCTCATTTTAGTGTGTTTCATAGAAGTAGAATGTACAGATAAGAAATTTCTTCCAGTGTGTTGTAAATTTAATTGCCATGCTTAACACTTTCGTCTGATCCTTGACTTATCAGATATCTGTGTGAAATTCCAATTGTTTTATATAATTTT
>JXWZ01002186.1:0-14236 GCA_000956215.1 Anopheles farauti No. 4 | reverse complement strand
AAATATTTTTTGCTTTTATTTTTCAAAACAGCCATTTCGTTTGTTCTAAAAGTGTAAAGGTCATAATTGAAAACTTAATAATCAGTGGGTTGTTTGGCTTTGTATCAGTGGTTCAGCAACTCAATGAGCGTTAGAAAGTTACGCTTTAAGAGAATTTTTCAATCGTCTAAAGCGAATTCAACAGCCACATGTCCTAATAATACTGCAGATTGTTTAAGCTTTGAAAAAAAAGTTCAACAAATGGGTGAGATGTACCAAACATAAAACCTGCAACGAATTTGATGTCATCATGCAACATGTTTCGACATAATTTTCGTATCGACAAGGATCAAATGATTCGTCACCTGAAAGGTATTGTAAGTCACACAAATTTATAAGCTCTTTCCGCACCAGCACGGTACCATCTGTAATCCCATTCTTTCTAGTTTAAAAAACTGCGTAATTATCCGCTTATCCCACCTACCGTCAACAACTCAACTCCCGGAAAGTTAGCTCCTAATGCGATTACGCTTTTCGATTGCTGCGTCTACCGAGGCGTAACCAGCAGCCAGTTAGTCAAAAAACCTGCAACCACTCTTAGGGTTTTGCAGCTCAGCTTGGGAGCATGTTATCTTGTTGATTGAATATCCTTCCATCGACAAAAGCGATTATCGGCCGGGCGGAAGAGGACAGAAAAAAACCCGGCTTGGCTTTGTAATTTTACAGCACACTTCAACGGGTCCACCCGATCGTAACCCGATAAAGTTTGGCAGCACAAACTTTGTACCGACCGGATCGATCGGACTAGTCGTTGATTAAAAGCGAAGGAATTCACTTCCATGGAAGGAATTCAGCGCTTCGCCAAACGCTTTGCGGTGGAAAGTGATGGAAGTTGGACCGGAATGAGTGAAACGTTTAGATTTTTCTTTGTTTTATCTCCACACTCTGCATTCAACATGCATGCCGCCTGATAGATCACTTTGCTATCTGTGCGGGAAGTGTTTAATGAAAAGTTTCCGGTGCGGTATTCTCTCTAAAATTAGCTGGAGCGAATGGAATCACCTCCCCGGAAGCCAAAGTTCAACCCGGCTGCATTGGAGTGTGGAGTAGGATAAAAATCAGCTGGTGGACAACAGTGATCCAATAACAAAACAAATAAAAAATAAAACGACATGTTCCTACACTAAACTCTATCGACTCTCGAACGTTTTGGAACGCTGCTCATTGGAAACGTGCCATCGTTGGGGTTGAAACTTTTCACATTCTCGCCCGTGTTTCGCATGTAACGCTGAGATGCAGAGCAGGAGATAAGCATAACCTAAACGAGACAGGAAAAAAAATCTAGGAATACTAAACTAGAAGGATGATTCCACGAGTGAAAGCAGGGAAAAAAACAGTATCGAATAAAAATGCTTAAAATTTAGAGTACTTTTATGCCAACAGTTCCGTTTCGTGTTTTTTTTTTCGCAGTCACCACGAAGCTCACTTTCTCTTTTGAGGTTATGAAAACAAAGTTTAAAAAAAAACACCAAATAGTCCACGGAACCGAGGAACACTGTGTGAAAGTTTAATCATACGAAGCAGAATGCTGCAAATTAGAGTTTTCATGTTGTCGAGCTTTGGGTGTGGTTTTCGATTTTTTTTGCACCTTTTCCCGCCCCACCCCTGTCAGTTTGTGTATGTGTCAGTTGTCGTCCTGGGTATATTAGTTTTCTGCTGCACCAAGTCCAGCGAAACTCCATCCTCGCCGTCTATCTTTTTTTTCGGGTTCGCGTCGGAAAAACGTACAAATTCAGCACCGTCAGCACACGAAACGAATGGGAATGAATTAGCCATCCCGGTTGACCACCGGTTGATGTTGGCACGGGTGTCGTCGGCGTCGCACGTGGAGTTCGTTAGCTATAAAAGAACATTCTGGGGTGGGCCACCCGCGGGCCAAACACGAGCCGCTGACCGGGGGTGTGAGTAATTACATAACGTCGTGGGCGCTTGTTCTTCGCTGGAGTTAGCTTCACCAAAGGAATGCGTGATGGTCGGTGTAAACGGAGAGGGGAGAGGGGGGGGGGAGGGGCAGGTCAGGGGTCAAAAGATCCTTTTTTCCGGTTGATAGAGAACTGCTGTCACATCGCTTTCTTTGCGTTGGACCGAATGAGCCCACGTCTGCGGATGGCGGTACGATGTTTTAAGAAACGAGAATGGTGATAATTAAAAATACGAACTATATCAAACGACGATAGCTCTTTGCAAGAGTATTCTATGCAGGTGTGCTGGTAAGAGACGGTGATACCAAATCGAGTAGATTTGGTAGATTATAGCATGAGAAAATGGAAGGGATCGAGAAGATTATAGCATGAGAAAATGGAAATTATTTTCGGTTTCTATTTCATACCATTTTTTTTACAATATGATATTGATTTTGAACAGTGGATTTTAAATGTCTTAATTATCGATTTAAAGCTTTCCTGTTTTTCAATGCATACATATTACATACATGCATACTGTTTTTCAAATATATACAGACATTACCAATAATTCAGTGCTCATGAGATGTTGTTTTTTTTTTTACAAAATATGATAAGTTTTGCAGGGTATTACGTTCAGTACACATTTTTAATATTATTGTTAACTGAATTATTATTATTTTTTTACTATGCGAACGAACGTTTCTGCTTTACCATTCATACCCTATTTTTAAAAAAAGGTTCGAACCATGAAAAGATAAATAAATACCGAATGGATGGCAGGAATTTGCCCACGTACAGTGCGAATTGTTTTATATTCGCTGCAGAATTCCGAAACAAAGCGAATCAATAAGTCAAAAGGCTTTTATTATTTCTTGCAATGCGAGAGAATCTATAAAAATATGCTTAAATTGATGCTCTTGTCTGGGGCTTTAACCGTAAAATTGACTTAATGCGAAATGGGTCTGACTAATTGGTTTAAGGGTTTTCCGACAAATTTTAAATGTTTCACATAACGAAGGTATGGTAATTCGTATTTGTATTTGTATTTGTGCTATTTGGAATATTTTCCGACCATTAAATCATCATAAATGCCAAAGAATCGTCATGTTATAAACGAGTGAAAAGAAAATAATTACATAATAGTATTTAAACCCTAAAAAATTGACCCTCAAGTTCATTCATAACTGGAAAGAAAAAAAAAAGGAGTTTATGCTTGTAGACAAGCTAAAGTTGTGTATACTTTTTGTATATAAAAATTGATGATTTATTCCATTATTACAAGCAAACATTAAAGGTATTTTTTATTGTTTAATACAAGTTTTTGTAAAGACGTAACATGTATGTTTCGAACCAAATTAGTTAACTTCCAATAGTTTTTAAAATTTATTTAGAATTATAAAATATAGAACATTCATAAACAAATGAAAAATAAATTTTAAAACAGGTGAAAAGATATTTGCAATTTGTTTTCGTATGGTTGAACATAGAACTATTCGCTTACTCTTCTCACAAAAAAGAAGTGTTTTATCATGTTTTTATTTTTGCTTTGCGTTCCATCCTCATCCAGTAAGGACTATTATTCACACAACTGACGTCAACCTCGATCCTCGGCAACAAAAAAGCACGACTACAACACGAAACAGAAAATAAAACAAGCTACTTCAAAAACTTTGCTAGCGCCATCACAGCGTGAATGCATAGAAATTGCGACACGTTTACCCAATTCCAACTTTAGCTGGCAGTACCCAGCACATTCTTGGCAATCCGCATAACAACTGCGAAAAAGCAACAACAAGAAAACAAAGCAAATGTCAAGTAATCTGCAGCTAGGTTTTGAGTAGTAAAATAGACGCAAAAAAAAGAAAAGAACGCAACCAACGCGGCACATCACATCGTCAGACAAATTAGCTTTCGAGAGGAGATAAAGAATGCCGGCACGATGGACAATTTCCCTTCCTTTCACAGTGGGTTTTTCACTGGATCGCAGCAGCCGCTGGGTGATGCAGTTGTTTTGCAGCGCCGTGTTTGCAGGTGCTGGGGTTTTTTTTGTTTCGATCCGCCGATTGGCCGGTGACCTTTGTTGCGTTGTTTGAAGCTGCGTTTCGGCAGGCAAAATTGAGTTGCATTCGGATGTGCCAACTGTGGCGGAAAAAAGGGATTTGTTTCGTTCCACCTTCCATTGTCGGGGGAAGCTTTTCAACGACGATTTCATTTGCGTTCCAATTACCGAATACGATTGCGGGGACGAAGATAGGGGTGTTTTTTTTATACATTCCGTCCCAATAAACCCGTCCCAATTTAGGTACTGCTTGTATCTGGGTGACCTTAATCTGTTCATATGGATGCATTTGTATTATCTTCATTATACAACACCGATATGTTTATAAATAACAAAATTGATTCATGTTAAATGCCTTCAATTTTTTGCCTGCAAGCCATACTGTTTTCCATGAAAGCTTATAATATTTTCAGCGGATAATTTTAATTTAATTTATAATTTTTAGGATCAGTGATTTTTGATTCAGCAATTAAACAGAATTCACCAGTTCTCGGATAATATGAACAAGGCACGATTCTGCTGGTTATGCATTGCTGCCTGGAGGAAATTCTCAGTACAATTACTTCACTGCTTTTATTGTTTAATAAATTTGTTGAGATGAAAATTTATCTTTTTATTTTTGCTGTATAAAAAATAAGCCACTATGAAATTAAAAGTTTCATATGTTTAAAAGAGAACTTAAAACATTGACATATTTTAATAAAAAAAAAGTAGAAACATTTTTTACCGTTTTTTTAGAAACGAATGAAATACAAAAAGCAAACTGTACACATAACTTACAAGACAACACCTGATTTTAATGGAACAAATATTTGCTGACATGAAAGTGATTGGCAATAAATGAGGTTTAATTTTGTTGTTTTACACGTTGTTAAACGCTGGTTGCAATAAAAACTGATAGTGAAACCGGTTTTCCATCACCACCGTCCTGACGGCGTTCCCTAAAACGCCCATCCCGATCGACAGGACGCTCTTTACGAGTCCATCGCACCGTGATAATAGGAAAAATATTTACACATTAGTCGCGTCGTTCGCCGACAAACAGGATGTTTTTATGCGATTCGAACATAAAGAAAACTTTCTTGGATGTGCGTGTGTGTGTATGATACGAGTTTGGGGCAGCCGGGGAAAGGGTGGGCAAGTTTCATATCGATTCCGTTGACCTGATCGACCGCATTTTGGCTACGATAGCTTTCTGCCCCATTTGAGCTTCCGTTCCCTTGGTGGGTGGCGGAGTAGTTTGCTTTTTGCCGGCGCCTCGAGGAATCGAAGGATAACGCGTTCGCCATTTAGAGGGTTGCTTGCGCGGGGTGCATCATAAAACTGACCACCGTATCTGCGCGAGCGACCATATTCCATAGTCCGAAACGATATTCTTTCCCTTAGCTGCTTCCGGTACGTGATTATTGGTTTTCGGGTTGCCTTTTCGTTGGACACGAGCGGCACAAATGTGCCGTGGAAAACGATTTCCAAATCTGATTTTGGGAGCGGAGTAGAATTTTTCACGACGTTCGTGCACTTCGAACGTTGTGCTGCGGAAGCAACCAGTTTTAGGTGGAAGTTGGAGTTGAATTCAGTTTTATTCGATATTTCGTGAAGGTAACGAGAAGTGTATTTTTCAGTGTATCTGTATTTAACGTGAAAAAGAGGACCGTAAAATAGTACACATGTTAAATTTGATTAAAAAAATGTTTATTTCAGTAGTTTCAATATAAAGTCAATTTTATAAAAAAAAATTTGCAATCAAATTTCTTCCCTTACAATCTTGTTAAAGAGCCAGCTCTTACTGAAAAAGGTAACAAAAAATGTTAAACTCATAAACACTGCTCATCAGTATGCAAAGCGAAATGCAGTGGCACCTTCTTCAAACAATCAACCGCGGTGCACAAACAATAGCGGAGCAATCGCTACTGATGATCCATCGAGCCAATCGGACCAACAGCCAGTGGTCGTTTCAGGCTGACACAGAAAAGAATGCACGCGTAATCAGAAAAAAAAATCCCCGCAGCTTAAGAAAACATTTGCCGGCGGGGGCCTGCGCGAAGAAACCGGGCGCGTACAAATGTTTACACGTTGGCGAGCACACGCATCGTCCGCTAGTGTCTGCGTCGTCCGATTGTTTGGTCGAATGCAAAATGCAATCGATGCAATCGATAAAGCGAACCCGACGCGGAACGTGCTTCAGGCTTCGAAAGTGCCCGATGCCAACGTGTGCATTTTCCGCGTTTCGAAGCAATCTGATGGACGTTTGCTCGGGAAGATCGAAAAGACTCCCGAAATAACAGCTTTTTTATTGAGGTCTGGTGGTGAAATCTATTAAAATTCGATTTTTCTAAATTTTTTTTTATACCAACACATAAAAATTGTCTTGCTTAATTATCCGTCATTACGATCGTCTAATATATTTCAATAATGCAGACTTTAAAGTGTCCTTTGAACTGAATTTGAGGTGTTCATTGAACTTTTCTTCAATATATTTGGATATTAAGTACTCTACAATTTATTTGTGTTGACAATTTGGCATCAAATAAGCTTTTATTCGAACGAACCTTAAAACTAAAATATAAAATGTTTGTATGTTTGGCACTTTCCTAGCTTCGAACAACATAAGCAACAACATTTAGAAAAAAAAAATGATCTGGTTAAAAAAAATTGTACCGATAATAAGCTCCGCATGCAGTTTGGAGACCCGGAAGTGCTTGATTGCTATATCGAATGTAAAAAGGCAGTTAAGGAGCGAATGTCGTTAATAACACTTCCTATCCATGTCAGCACTAAACTGGATCACAATTTGCCTACGAAATGTTTCTTTTTTTTTTCATTTTCCAATTGGGTGAGTTTCCATGACAATAACAGTGTAAAATGAATGTTTACCTCACTATTTCAAAAATCTCAGCAATAATTTACAAAGATGTGATGTACTCTAATCGATCCTAGCAATCGTTCTTCGTAGTGAGAAGTTGGGCTTGAGTGAGTTTCGGTGAGAAGTGAACGTGACTTGTGAGAAGGATTATGGTAAAAATTAAATGGAAATATGAGGATTATTTATTGGAGATCTATGATATGTTTCTAACCTGACACTCTTCTAAAACACATTAGTAGGAGTGTTTTAATATATTCACAGCGGTTTTTATCCACAGGAAAACATAGTAAAATACGCATTGGAGAAAACAAAGAGCTCCACGTGAAAACTTTATTTTATTTTAAGCAACAGTTTATTTCTTTCCTATCCGGATCACGTTAGATTGGTCACCAATTTCTCCTTTGGTTTGATTTAATCTTTTGAGTTCTATCAACAAATGATTTCACGGATAAAAATTTCACTTCATAGATACGAAACGCACACTAAATTGTTACGTAATTAACTAATCGATCTTAATTCACCGCGGACCGAATTGTTTCCCCCGAAAGCTCGTACGCACGTAGCACTGACGATTGATGCTATCACGGTACGGATTGAGAACGCTTTCAACGGTCGGCAGTTGTTCAAACAGAAATACCTTTAATTGCGTTCTTGGCGAGAGTAGGAGAGAGAAGGAGAGAGGAAACACCAGTACAGCAAGTCAGTTAATTTGCGCTCCGATCGCTACGACGGCCGCGTAGCCACGGTAATTAATGTTCGCGTAATTAAATTGCTGTTTTCGGTACGGCCATCAGGCCATTTGACTGGTGCCAAATTCTGCCCGCTTTATTTACCCCAAACTTATTGTTTCGCTTCGGCCATTGTCTTTCCAACAGGCTTACGGAAATGGGCTTCCCAACTGGAACTACTTCGATGGTACCGTTCGAAGCCACGGAGCGCTTTGTGACCACTTGAAGTGATAATTTATTGATGGCTTTGGTTCCTTTCGAAACGAAATTCGAAACGAGCACACTTTGAGCCACAGAATCGTGCAGAAAACTTTCAAATCAACGCCGCGTTCCAGCTGGCCGGAAAGAACTGCCAAGGTGGGACACTCTGCAGTTCCTGCCTTAGTAAACTTCTTGTTTACTTTCCTCTCAAGGCCTCAAACCGACAAAGGACGACATCCGGGCCGACCGACCTCTGCAGGACATCCGCTTAATTATTCTCTGCAGTTTCCAGCGTTGTTTCAACCTCTCCGCTTCGGCGGCACGCCCGACCGGTGGAATGTTTGCGACGAAAAATGGCAAATTTTCGCTACGCCGGTAAGGCGCGCCGGCAAAGTCGGCTGCAAAAAGCCGGTAAAGTTTTTTGTTTCCGCAAATTTACGATCCTGTTTACACTCAGGCACACCCGGTGATCGGTCGGGATGCTCCCGTGGGAGAGGTGAACTCCACCCGGCCCCGAAACTATCGCACAAGACGCCTGGCTGACTTTCATCGGAAACGCGCAAACGACGTCCATCGGTCGTCGCTTTTTGGACGTTAGGGGTCCACCCGTGCGTAGTAATAATTTTTAGCCTGATCCAATTAATTTCGTACGCAAAGTTTTTCGCTCTCGCCCGAACGTTGCATTTTGCGGGGTGGCACAACCGGTGACGAAGGGAAACGATGGGTAGAAAGGTAGAAAAGCAAATTAGCGTGTTATGAAATGACCTGTACGACGCGACTGGACTCATCGTCCGTGAGATGGCCAAAATTTTCGTCTGCCGTTTGTCACTAATGACTAAACCGGAAAGCGTACTAAGTTTACTGTGAAGAAGGAAAACAATAAAAAAATCGCAAAAAAGGAAAACAACTGAACTTTACTTTAAGTATGCATTATATCCTTTTGCGTTTAATATTTACTCAAGCGAATGAAACAAGAGTTCAAAAAAGTATTTTGAGAAACTAAGAAGTTCACAAAAAAAATTAAATCTCTTTTTATATCGGATAACCATCAGAATGGGTACGATATTGAAAGTAATCTGTTTTTAAGTCTTAATTAGCAAATAATAATATTGTTTCTATGGATTACCAATAGAATTATGGGTTACCAATTATTTTCATTACAGCCTTTTGTTTGTTTCGGTTATATTTCATAATATTTATCTTGTCCAATGATTGTCTAAATAATTAACTGAAACATGTCTATAACATAATTTTGCAACAATATACTTACACATAACAGCCCGGCAAATGGCCAACCGCCACAAATTAAGTAAAAAAATCAAACGCGTACAGTGAAAAAAAAAAAACATTAAGCAGACAAACATAACAAATTTACTTCGACCTGATCTGAATGAGGATACACGCTCTTTATCATTCTGAAATATGTCCTAACTTTTTTTAAAACTACGTAATAAATGTTACACGATCAATTTTGAATAAAATTAAGCTTGTTGAGAACTGTATCAAACGGATATTGGATTAAAATCTCATATTTTTCTGAAAACCGTTGTAATTTTTGTCATTAAAATTGTTAAAATTAGGCAAAATAATAAAAAAATAATCCTTGAGAATGTTACAAACTAGAAAGAACAAGATTATTTGAACCATAAACGATCCCATCGCTGTTAAATTACCAAATTTAATTGTTTAATGTAAAATTACCAAATCTGACACATTCTAGTTCGTATTTCTTATTTAGGTAATATTGTTGTGTTTAAAAATCAATCGAAACCTTCTCCCGTCTCAATAAACCATGTTTTTTTTACTTCAAACTTGCTTCGTTTGGAAAAAGTTTCCCAAATTGGGGCCTCTGTTTTCATCCATTTATCAAAATGATTATGATCGCCACTGCGTGCGACTTTTCAAAGTAATTTAAGCAAATAAGTCCACCGATTCGCCCAGCCGCTAACCGCTTGTTTCGTTGCCCACCATTTCCACCGAACATAAATTCATCACGCTGAATTCGCTGAAATGTGTCAACCGCACACAATCGATCAGCACAATAATTCACTTACTGCGGCAGTAAATAATGGTGCAGGCGGATAAAGCAACAAGAAAAACAACAACAACAACAATAAAAAAAACAAATCTCTGGAATAAATCTCACCAAACCTCCGTATCTCGTACCCGGCTGCATGCCGGACGGACGGTAGTAAAATTTAATTTACGCTTGTCACTATCAGTACGCTCGTCAAAAACTTTCCCTCTCCGATCGAGAGAAGGGAAGCCAAGAACGACAGAGCCGTCTCCAAATTGTACCAAACTTTGTGGTAGAGGGAAGCGTGGCAAATTGCAATTTGCATTGCGGATTGAAGCGGTTCGTCACTAGCGTGACTGCTGCCCAATCCCAGAGGTATGTGTATGCTTGAACATTCCAGCTGCAGACACACCTTTGAATGCATTCAAATAATTACTGTTTTCTCGTGCGGCGCCAAATGAATCAATTTTCTAGCGCCGTTGTCATCGAGGCGCAATATTTTTCACCATTTTGCTCCCCCTTGCTTGACGGTCCCGGGCGTGCCATTAATTAGGGCGTTTCTGGCGCCACCGAACCCGACTGGGACTGTGCCGAGTGGCTGGAAACCCTGGAATTAATTCCCAATGTCAACATCCATCATCCAAGCGTATTTTTGGAGGGCGCTTTTGTGCAAATTGAATGCTTGACTCTCTCTCTTTCTCTCTCTCTCTCTTTATGTTTCTGGAAGGCGCAGGAGCAGGCGGGAATGTGCTAAGTGAAATCACTCACCGAGCAATTGTTTGTGTGGAAATCTTCCTTTTCCTTGTTCCCATCCATGGATGGAATCTAATTTTATCCATCCGGAAAGTGATCCAGCAAGATGTCCAAAGCTCGGAACGCAATATAAATCAAAAATTCGATTTATACGGCCCCGTTGGTGTTTTTTTTTTTCATTATTGTGCTGCTGCTCGTCAATATTTCTTAAGCCTGTGAAATGATTTCCCACCAGAGCGCTACTTTTCCTTCCCCCACTGAACTCCTCTGACTCCTGTGAAAATTGTCAAAGTTGTAAACGCTGTACGTACCATCGCAAAAGCGCGAAAGAAACGACACACAAAAATTCACCCAGAGTCTGTAATCAACGGATGGCGTTCGAATGCCGGCCAGATCCCGGTCCCGGGTTTTCCCACCGGTCTCTAGATTGTCCTTGGGAAAGGAAAACAACGCAACGAAATCGAACGTCCCGCCCAGTCTCGCGACCGGCAGCATTATTAACATAAACAAATTGAACCCAATAATCGAACGGACAGACGGTTGGGTTTGTAAGGCAGTTTGTTCCTTCACACACATACACGTTTGCTGCTGAAAAAATGCTGACGAATGGGCAGATATTTGAGGTTGTTTTTTTTTTGTTTTTTTCCTTACATCCATCCACAACACGCTAGCGTAGCGGCCATTGAACCGATCATGCAAAACGATGCGCCCGATGGAAGGAGACGGGTGTTGTGTGTTGACTGTAATCAAATTTCTTCTCGTATACCTTGGCGCAAGGGCCGGAAGGTTGTTTTCCTCGCGGCTGAACGCTGAGATGGAACGTTCGTTTGGATAGGAAAATTATAATCAAATACGATTTTCGCAGCCGGTGAGACCCGATGCACGATGGAGAGGACAAATATGGTGCAATTTTTGTTTTTTTTTGACAGATTTGTTCACTGATGATGAACATCCATAGGTCTATGGAATGTGTAGGAACAATTTCGTTCACAAGTACTGAGAATTAGTTTATATTTTTAACTGAAAACCAAAAATAAATCTAACCGTACCGAACGATAACGAGCGTTTTTGATACATATTTTGTTATTTTATTGGATCGATTTACTTTAATAATTGCATAATTTACTTAATATCTGCTAAAGGAGTGCTAAAAATGATCAAATTTTAGGCGTTAAACAGTGAGATTTCATTGTTTGATTTCTTGATTTAAAACAGACCGTAAAATAACTAGTTGGTTCAAAAACAACCCCAACAAATAACTCAATTCAAATAGCTTTATTATTTGCTCAAATCTCTACCAGACTTTTAACAGCGTGAACGTAGCAAACAAAATTACAAACTGAAAAAAAATAAGATTGCTTCTTGATAAAATTGGTTAGGAGTCACTGATAGGACTGATAGTACAATCGATAATTTCATTTTGTAAATAGGTCTTTTAATGCTTATAGATGTTTCTGGATGTTAGAATTTAAAGTAATGTCAACCGACAAACAGCACATAAAATTAATGAATATAAAATTAGTTAGACCTGTATGTACACTGTCTAAATAATAATTTAAAATTATCACTGCGAAAGTTTTTGTTTTTAAATGGAATTAATAATAATTTTTACAACATTTTAGTGTAAATAATGCTGCGATCGAGAAGCGTTGAATTTTTGATTTTAAATTTTATCTATTTAAGTATTAAATTTTAATTTTTTTAAAATACAATTGCTTTGTACCAGAACATAAAACACATGTGAAACGGGTGAACATTTTATAATAATTTTCATATGATAATAAAACCAAGTACCTTCCGCATAGGATTGTCCGAAAATAAACTCTCTTCATCAAATTTATGGCGGTTAAGGATCCTGTTTTATTTTTGCCTGGTTTTAAACTAAAATAGACCACATATCAGATTTCAAACCTTATTCAAATAACTAGTTTTATAATTCCACATAACAAAATAACCTACTTTGATTTAAGGTGTAGCTTTCAAAGTGTCTTTAACTCCTTCACACCCTTCAAACTCACGCGTAGTATTTCAACTACCATTTACACACGTTCAAGCGTAATAAGCGGAGTCGATTTGAAACAAACTTTCACTTGCACACTTTCACATCGTGTCGTGTGTGTTCTTAACCCGCCACACGCCGCATGTTTGTTTCAGTGTTTCAGTGACCATCACAGGTAGCAGGAACGATTGTCAAACCAAGGGAACGGGAAGAGCTTCAGCTAAGCTCGACAACGTTTTCCGTTCACCGTTCACAAACCACATACTGCACCTGTGAGCGTGTGTGTGTGTTGTTGTTGGCTCTCGAACAAGAGAGTATTCAACGGGCGCAATGCAATGTGAACTAGCTTCCGCTCAGTGTTCGACCATAACTGAAAGCATCACCACCACCACCACCACCGGCGGAAGCAATAGGAAGGGTAGTTTTATTCAACTGTTTATGCATTATTAACGTTTGCAAAATCATAAACAAAGCTATTCCACCGTTTTGAGCGGTGAATGAAGCTCTCAACAGTGTTTGAAGCGGAATATCTTTTTTCTAAATGATGAAAACCGGTTAATGGTGCCTCTAAATAAAGGCTTTATTTCGTGTTTTGTTGAAGAAAATTGTTTCGATTTAACGTTAAAATGTTGCCTCCACCTATCGTGACTACTATAGCGATGATGGTATGTGAGCCTTTCCCTACCTGCATACCGTCAGCGTGACCTCATTCATGGCATTGCATCGTGAAGTATGCCGTGTTTCCTGTACCGGGAGCAAGGATCGTTCATTGCCCGAGTGGCTACAAATTGTTCTCTCCGCAGCCCATCTAAATGATAAGTAGGTGTTTGTTCGGGGAAATATGCACCAGAACGCCAGGGCACGAGACAACACACACACACACCGCTTGACTTACTGGCAGCAGCACAGTGTTTCCAGAATGTGTTTGAAAGTGGTTCGCGAATTGTGGTCGTTCGGTTTTGTTTACGAGCATTTCGGCAGCATGAAACTTCCTGTGCAACGGCGTCATTTGTTCCGACGATAATAAATGTGCAAACCCACTAGATAGGGTGGAAAGCATTGGTATTAGCGCAACTACTTTCTACACACAAGGCACCATAATAAGAGCACTTTTTTCGGGCTAGATGCCGTTTAGTGAAAATTTAATTATGCATGTAGCTGGTATTTTAAACTTCATTGTTGAAAGTTATGTCGTGGTATCTTGAAAAGGCTTGTCGACGGTTCGCTTTTATATCGTAGAACAGGTTAAGTTTTTTATCAAATGATCGAAAATTAATTATTCTCAATAAGTACTCTCAACTCCAGCTTGGGAACAAAACGCAGTAAATATGTTTAAGAACGAGAGACGCATGGATCGGCTGCATTGCCGCGTTTTCCGATGGATTATATGGATTATAGTGTCTAATGCTTTAGGACTGGGATTTCAAACGCAAGTTTTTCAAATTTCTGCTAGTTTTCCCTAGCACGGAAAGTCTTTATTTGCTTTATTAGTATATTTTTAATATTCGTCACTGTTGCTGTCACTGTAATATTCGTCCCTTTTTCATTATGTGGTCGATAAAAGTATCTATTTTTTCGTTAAACATCAGTATATCTGATCATTTTAGGATTAAACTACCAATTTTTTAAATGTATAATCTATTTTTTTTAAGTATTTAAAAAATAAAAAAAAA
>JXWZ01002185.1:0-11214 GCA_000956215.1 Anopheles farauti No. 4 | reverse complement strand
CGCCCGCTTTGATGCCCTCAATCGATAATTTCCCAGAAGTCAAGCGGCTTTGGATTCCAGCGTCCTTTTGGAAACGCGGACTCCAAGTTGAATTATGAAACCAAGCAGCAAAAAACAAAACGAATATTCACACATTCGAATATCTCGCTGATGAAGAGCCCACTTGCGCGAGCAAATATCAAGCGGGAACGGAAATAAAGTAGACAACTGAACTCTCAGCCCAGGGGTAATCTCGCGGAAATCTATTTACCGTTCGCTGTTTCCCGTCCCTCATTGGCCGCAGATCGTTTTCATTGATTTTATTTAATTAGGATTAAATTTCCTTCCTAAGCAACCAATTTTTTTGCCCCCGCACCTTCTCACTTCCTCTTTCACACAAGGCGTTCGAATTCGTGTGAATCGTCGTGGTGGTGGCGGCGGTGGTTTTGATTAGCGCGGTTTGCGAACAAATATTTGTCTTTCGTTTTACCCCCACCCCGCACCGAAACACGGAAACAAAACGCTTTTTCCTTAGACCGGGCGGGAAAAATCGGAAACACGAACGGAATTCGAGTGGAAAAATGAAATGGAACGAAGCGATCAGAAAACCGGCAGGGAAACCCTCGAGTTACGTCTGAGCCGCCGACGACGACGACGACGACGATGGCGTGGAGCGTAAATCGTGGCCTGAAACAACAAACACACCGAAAGCCCACGGACCGGTGGAGCTGCCTGATGTCGATTCCAGCACCGAAAGGAATTAAGTGTTTGTGCTTAATCTCGACGAGATTACACAGGAATTAACGCTCCGCTTTGCCGCGGACAAATGAGCGGCGACTATCCTCGGCCCGGGTTTTTCGGTGGGTGCCCATCATGCAGCAGGCAGGGCTCACAGCACAGCCAGCACAAATAAATTGACCACATTAAATCGATTAAGATAAGACGGCCGATACCGTCGGCGCGGCGGTGCGCGGTCTCGATTTCTTCATGGTGCCGCCCCGGGAGCTGCTAATGGGCGCTCTATTAAGGCACGTAAATCTAAACACTCACACAACTGTCGAGCAAAAACACAAAAAAAGGACAAAAAGAAAGGAAATCGGAAACGCCCCACACCGACGCTGGCGACAAAGAAAGAGATCAGACGAATTTGTAGCCACCGGTTTGTCGGCAGCCAAATGGTTAACGCGGGAGGCAAATATTTTCTCCGAAATAATGATCGCTCGATTCGGGGAATTTTGGGTGAGCGAATTTTGGCCTGGAAGACCGGATTAAGATGACTGGTCGGGATGGTTTCGAGTGGATAATGCCCCGAGTGGGTCATAATTAGGATTTAATTTTAAATAAATAATTGAGTAAGCGAGTGAACGCAGAAGGCGGTGCGTTTTCTTTTTTTTTTTACGCCACAAGATGGCGCTGTGGCTTGAGCGTCAAAATTATTCTAATCCGATGTTTTCGAAGGAAACGGTGATGTTTCAGGCATTATATTATGCATAACTTTTAGCTTGAAGCTCAAACCTTTATTTCACTACTTAGAAAAGAAGCTTAACAGATAGAAGAGAAATTCTTCTTAAAGCATTTAACGATTAATAGAAGAAGATATTCAAACGAATAAAGTTTTATATTCAAGTAAATTTTGAATTTTAAAGCAGTATGCAAATTAGTAAATCAGATAAACATGTGAATTATAACACACTGGAGCATATTAGCTCCAGGTTTTCACCTCACGAATACCATGACAACCATGTCATCTCTTGACACGTGGAGCCAATCTAGTAACCGTCGACAAGCATGAGAAACCAGAGTTTCACGAACCCACCGTCATATTAGACGCGCTCGATTTATCAAACCGGTTGAAGCGGAATTTTCCTCGGTTTCATTTGCAGCTCACGCAAGTTGCTGCGAATGAGTCGCCTCGCTGTCGTCGTCGTCGTCGTCATCGTCAAATTTCCGCGAAGCAGCCGGAAATAGCAACTGTTGCTATTGACCTCGAACCCCAACACACACACACACAAAATAAAAAAAAAACACTGTTGATCATTTGTGCTTGTGGTGTGTTGAAACAAGGCCTTCCACACGGGCCCAAGTTTCTGCCATCTCCCTACCTTCTCCTCCACCTCCACTCCGGTTGGATATTTCCGGCTTCCCCGGGAACTATCGCGCTCGCGTATCGGAATTAATAGCCAAAACTGGCCGGGCCCGGGGTATCGGTCAATAAAATCACATTTACGATCCCTCTCGTTCCCTTTGTGCGGTTGTCGCGCGCGTTCGGTCTGGCCCGAAACAGAGCGTCAGGAATTCGGCTCCGGGAGTTTTTGGAAAACCGGAGACGACCATTTCCTGACAAATGGCATGTAGCCCGCTCTCCACCCGGCGGTATCGGGTTACTTCACGGGCACAGGGAAAGATACGATCGACACAGCGAGTCGTTACAATGAGGCACACCAAAATTGCCCAAATACGGGAAGGGGAGCCGAAAGGCCCGTGGGCTGCCGCAGCGCCCTGCGCCGATCTCGGGGAAATAAATCGTCCGTTGATATCGAGATACTCCGGTTGCCGTATCGGGTTCGTTATTAATTTGGACAAGCGTTTCAGCGTCGTGTGGGAAGACGTCGGGAAAAAGGGGAGCCCGACTGTATCGCCATGCCATCAGCTGGAATTCAGCGCGCCGGAACCGAAAACCATGGAAATACCACACCGAAAATACCACAAAACATATTTCATTCCGGAGGTCGCTCCACCGTCGGCTCCCACCGACGGCATCTCCGCTTTTCGCCAGCCCACGGTAAGCCATTGCCGGTAGCATTAGATCATAATTTTCATCAATCATTGTCATTAGATTGCTTTTATAGGAAAATAATGCCAGGCAGGTGGTGATGGTGATGGTGGTGGTGGAAGTCACTTCGAGTCCGTGGAAACGAAATGCTCTTTCTTCGGCTAGTGACTTGAGACACAAGCAGTCGGAATCCGTTTTCCTTGCCATCTCGCTTTGCTACGGCGATACCGAGAGGGACGGGTACGAGGCTGGAGCGACCATATCCTTTCGGATGTGTACGATTCGCTTGGTGGAAAGGAAAAGGATTTGCCGGATACGGTGCCGCGTGTCGTGGTCGTGTCTCGTCTGCAGGAGCTGTGGCCAAAAATCGATACGACCCTGGTGAGTGAGCGGAGGCGCAAAAAACTTCCCGCAGAGTAGAAGGGAGGAACATTTTTCATGCCAGAACGAATCTGGTTTGCTGCTGCTGCTGAAGCTTCTGGGGCTCCGTTTTCTAGGACTGTTGAGCAATTGAAGCGCAAAAGTGAGAATCATCTTCCCGGAACTTCTTTCCACAGCAACGTGTTGAGCCCGCGTATGTATGTTTGGGTTTAAAATCGATAATTTAGAGCCAGAATATTAGTAACCATTAATATGATTGGCATTATATTTGATGAAAATTTCTCATATGTTTCGGTTTTGACTTTGTTAAACCAATTGTTTTACTACATATTTTTTCTGTTGAATAAAAAACTAAAACTTAGCAAATTCTTTATGAATTTGAAAAATCAAGGTTTATGTATGATTAATTAACATTGTTTAAAAAGTAAAATTTACAATGAACTCCTTTCCATCGAAACCGTCTCGTTTAACGTGTTTCATTAACAATCAAATACATGTTATTGAACCCCTGATTTAATAACATGCATAGGCCTTTCGTTAAATGAATTCTGCTTCAAATGCCACAACCACATCGTGTCGAACAACAACCTCAAATGACTATCGTCGTGAATGTTTCCAAACACGAATGAAAAAGAAATTTTCACTAGAAATAAACAGTTCCTTCTCCCTCGTCGGTTTCAACGAAACGAACGAAAGGCGACTTCCACCCACTAGGGGATGGGTTTAGATATTTTTTTTTGTTTCGGGGAACATGACAGCAACATGATTAAATTATCATACACGAAAATAAATCACTTCTCAACGTTCCCGGCGGTCCCAGCGGTGCTTCTCTCCCAAAAAACACGCTATTCGGTAGCAGAGCGTTTTGGGGTTGAAAATACCTTTACAATATTTATTCGACAAATTGTTTCCCCATTATAGATTATTTTTCGCCGTTAGTCGGGGAGGGGAGGGAAAGAATGGGAACAAAACAACACGATCGAACCCATTTACTTTCTCATGTTTTTTTTTGGTATCATTCTTGCCGATCGGCAGCATACCAAGCTCACCGTCAATCACAGGTAAATGTGTTTATCGTCAGTTGCTTAATAATCGAACCGACGGTAGGATGATTTATGGAACCGAACCGGCGTGCCGGCGATATTATTGGCCCCGGGTTCGAAGTCAAGGGGTCCGCCCAATGGGTTCGGTCGCATGCCCGAAATGTTTTATCATCATTATCCGAAGTATACCATCGGATACCGGCATGTATCGCATCCATTCCGACCCGGCTGGCTGGCTGGATGGTTGGGGCTCGTGCACTAACTTTATTTCACCTGCGCTTCGGTGAGACAATCGAGACGATGTACGCGACTCTGTCATGTTCAAACACGAACGACCGTCGCTTCCTCCCTCCACCACAAAACCCCGATAAGCGATCGCGATGAAACCCCTTTCACCGCCCGGTGGTCCGCTTCAATTGGCCGTTTTTTCTTCGCCCTTTCACGGTCGCTTTGATTTGTGCCCACTGATACATTCCTTCCATGTTCAATTGAATAGTTTATCAATGTTGAAAGCACTGGCGCAGTTGCGGCAAAACAAAGCGTACGACCGCCGGCATCGTCCACCGCGTGTTATGTGTTCTTTTAGCGCCCACCCACCCTCTCTTCAGCGAGCCAACACAGCGACAGCGAGCGACATGTACTACCCTTCTTTCGTGATCAAGCCTGGGGGAGGAGGGAACGAATGTGTACTAAATGTTCACAATCGCAAGCTGCTGTCGGCAGGCTCTATTAGGCAGGTAGCATTGGATGAAATCCGCACGAAAATGGAGACGCCCGGTCCGCCGTGTGGAGGTGGACTGTTGGATGGTATTTTGATCAAAATAGCTTGACAGGTGTATTCCCGATTGGTTGGGCCGGTGCTTTTCGGTACGATTCATGACGGCAATTGGGGGAAACAGTTTATCGTTCGCAATCATGAACAGTGCCCGCAGTGTATTTAGCGAGTGAGCTAAGAAGCGGACAAAAATGGGTACCATTGACAGCAATTACAAATCAATGTTCGTTATAGTTGATAGTGAGGTTCCTTTTATTTACATTTGTTTCAATTTTGTATAGGTTTGCACGATCATGAAGTCAAAAAATAAGCATGGGAAAGTAGCTTCGGGAAGAACTTAAATTTAAATTAAATTCCCTACATGTCCCAAGTGTTGCATACATTTAGGCGTCGACTTCAAGAGCGTGTCTATCATCTGTCGCAAATAGAAACTACTCTGTGTGTCAGATAAATTTGACAAAAACCTCTCCTCCTCTTCATCAACTTGAAACCCTCGAACGAGAAAACATTCTAGAAGATTGAAAATTTGTTCAGCTGCTCATACGCCCGTAACAATTTCCGTAAGCTCTCCAGCAACCTTTATTACCAGAGCGGCATACGTCGATATCACGTTACCAAAAGCAGTAACAGCAGCGGTACGAAAATTGCTGCCCGTAACGATTAATCAGATACCGGCCGGCACCCTTTACCCCCTCCCCACCATTTTCCTCGCCCATTACGTGTGCGTATCATGTATCGGAATGCCCGCCCCATGTAGAGAAACCAACAGCCATCATCATCATCATCATCATCTCCATCATGATGTTCATCGGTTGCCGGGTTGGGTTTGCTCCCGCTGCGATGGTTTCATATGGTTCACTGGTGTCATTAATTAGCCGTCGAAAACAACTCGTTACACAAGCCAGCCCCCTTCCCGGACCCGCTCCCTGCCGCTGCCCCGGGAGGTCTCTAATCTGGGGAGCGAACGAAAAAGTTGTCCACTTATCAGCAGCCGGGTGAAAATGAGAATTCCTTTCTTCCGGTGAGCCGTGTGTGGATGTGCTTGTCGGGTGTGAAAGAAAAAACCGCATTGCAGGTGCTACCTTATCGGCCGGTTTTGTTCGGCTGCAGGGTATGCAGTGTCCTATCGCCGTCACAGGACAAAGGCACGCGCGCCATGTGTAGAGCCAACTTGCCCATTACAACTGCCCGTTAGCCGGAATCGAAGGTGAAGGCGTGTGCTTCGGGCTGCAGCTTCTATACAATTGACACACGTGAATGGAAGAATGATGCATAACGACAGGTGATGATTTCTGTGTGGTTTAGTGTTAAGCGAAAAAGTAGTAGTTGTATAAGAGAAATTAAGGAATGGATACTTGATTCGACGGTCGCGTTTTGGATTATAAACACAGACCGTCATGATAAAATCAAATATTAAACTCATGATAAAGAAGAAAGTGTCCTCCATTACTTAATGCATTCGTTTAGTTTACTAAACTATTTCATCTCACCATATCATAATAATGTACATCATAAAACTTAATCATACTTCATGAGTTGAATTATATTTAAATTAAAAAATCATATGTGTGAAGCAGATTGCATAACTCGCCGGTAAAATTTTTCCTGAAAGTATGCAACTCGTTGCATTATTTTCAATTTATAAGCAAAATCCATCACATCGTATACAAACTGCTACCAGAAGCATTAAGGCCCAACGACGACCAGAAGCGCTTCCCTTCCGTTCTTAAAGCTACAAACCACTCGCACGCACACGCCGACAGGTGCGAAAGTGACGAAAGATGGTGCTGCGTGTACATAATTACCCCACAGGGTCACTGTTGTTCGAGCGTTGTCCAAGGCACCGTTCGCAGCGAAACGTACCGATAGCGGCGTATACCAAACCGTCTTCCGGACTGAGCATTGAACACGAACATTTACGAACAATTACAAATTCACCTTTACCGAAATTCGGTTCGGAGGTATTGCTGAACGCAAAACTACATGACATGTCTGGCGTTGGCCGTTGATTCAAGCACCGCGTCCTCTTGTTTGCGCACCATGTTTACGCCGGAAGGTTGTGCTTCGGTGATTCGGTTTAGATTTCGATGAGTTGGGGACGTGAGATGGGGATAGCGGTTACGAGCCGCACGGGGGGTCGGAAGATTTAAAACAACAATAAACGTAACTCGAATCGAGGAGTGCGTGAATGTGTTGCTGTTCGGAACAAATCGCTTTTGCCGGAAGTTGTTACGATCCAGTCCCTCTTTCTCTTTCTTCCTCTCTTTCCCGCTCACACAAACACTAACGCATCTTAAAGCAACACTTGCCCTGTCAGATTGCGTGGATAAGACGATTGTTTTGACTTCACCTGAGCACTGCTTGCCCGGGGTTGGGTCGTAGAAAAGCGTAGAGAAGCTGTAAATCGATGACACTGTCTGCCTTCAAGCGTGCTGTAAATCAGCAGTAAAACGAGCCATCCAGAGGGAACGGGAGTGGGTTCGAAGCAGCGTGGAAAGATAAATTGAATTCAAGGGCTCGGATGGGTCCAAAACCGCAGGCGCCGGCACGGAAACCGTGTAGAAATAATCCGGAAGCGATGAAATAATAACCATTTCAGTGCCCCTTTTTGAAGCCAGTGGGTGGTTTACAAGGGCGTGATGCGAAATTTCGCATACCATACTTGCCACACACCTCACCAACCCCCCCAAACCACTGGCCCCTTTTGGCACGGGGAAAGGAGACGGCCCGACGTCGTTAGCATCGTGCGCTCGTGATAATACACTGCATAATCTTTTGTCTGCGCACACACGTGAGCATGTTGTGAGTGAGCATGGTTTATTTGAATATAAATCTTCTTAATGTACTTATCTACTTACAGACACGCCAATTCGGCCGGTGCCGAAAATGGGAACGGGCGGTCTCTTCGCATTCCACGTCGAGTACGAACGGAACGGCACGTGGAAAATTTGTTGCGCCAAGCCACCAGGCCCGTTAAAGGGAACAAACTCATGCAGCGTTCAGCCCCACACAACCCGTTCGTGTTCGATTCTAATGAAAAGAGTGCTTGAGTGATTAAATTGTAGCGACGCACCCCAGCAAAACGTCATTTCCATCAGTGATAATACTGTTTCTAAAGCATCGGGACTTCTTTCGTGCTGCCAGGCGAACGTTTCACCTATAAAAACCCATTTTGACAAGCTTTTCCAAGCAAGAGAAGCGATACAAATCAATATATCCTTTGAAGAATGGAAGTACCGGAGCAAATTAACAAGACGAATTAAAATTCAATCTATCACCGACCTGCTACTGCTCGGATATTTGCCTGATAAGCACGACATGAAGAAGGGGGGCTTTGCTACGTTTTTCTTCATTTTCCCCGCTCACCTCTTCTTGCCACTCTTCCCGCACACAATAGCTCTTGACTGTAAGAGGGAGTGGCTGTGGATTATACTAATGAAAATGTCGTCCTTCTGGCTTTGATGAAGGAGATGGTAAGTAGTTCCGGACTGGATAATGGTTTCCCAGAACTGTGTCGGTTGAGAAATCTCCTGGAAAACAGCTTTTCGGAACACCATCTACTGATTGCAATGATCAGTTATCAAAACATTTTTCAGTGGAAATATCTTTCCCGGTTTGGGCAGTAGCAACCTTTGTAAATGATACAATAAATTGTTGAGGAAATTATTTTCGAAATAAAATCTACGCAAAATATTGCATACATTGAGGCTGATTAGAAATACTTGCGCTTGAAAGTATGTTTTAGAAACATTTTTTTTTAATTTTTACAACTACTTGAATATTTTTCAAAATTCAAACTAAAACTTCAATCACAGCAACCGTTGCAAACTGGTCGCACGCTTACCTACCTGTCATCGTAGACGAATCCCGCGCCCAGCGTGTTAATGTACAGCACGAAGGCCAGCGTGCAACAGCCTAAACTAACGTAATCCATGCTGAAACGAGAAAGAAAACGTGAGAGAGAAAGAAACACATTAAAACTCAGCTGCGATTGGGAGCCTTTGTAGTGCAAACGAGAGAGAAAAAATAGAAAAGAATAACAGAAGGGGCAGCAGTGGCGCATTAGTTCCGTTCCGGTGCATCCATTTAATCGCTTTGCCCTACCGAAAATGTTGTTCTCTCTGCTCGTGTCAATATCCTCACATCGAAACGCCATGCCTTCCCCCTCGCTCCTGCCCTACCGTACACGACCGTGCGTACCAGCGTGAATGCAAATATCGATTTTAGATTACTCCCTTCGGTTTCCCCCCGGCGACGGAAACGCCACGGCACGGGGCAAGTATCCAAATTTCGCAACAGGTCAACAGGAATGGGCTGACCTTTCACTGGTTCCTGTCAAACCGGACATAAACCCCGGCGCTATTTATCTCGACAGTCGGACACACTAGCACAGGAATCGCAACCCACCACCCGGATTGAATATCGATCAGGCGGATAAAAGCAGACGAACATCAACGAAGGGAGGTACTCCCGCTTTGGCCACCCATCTGCTTGCTCGCCCCCTGGCAGCGGTAGCACATGCGATCACGCTACTACTTCTTCCGGCCCACTAGCACAGATTATTGTAATTAAATTCGTATCGAAATTCAATTTATGCACATTTTTGTAGACCGTCCCAGTAACGTCCTCCACGCCGGGCTCAGCTGATCCGCGGTCCGAGAAGAATGCTCGGAATGAAACGAACATTTATGCTCGCTGCCGCAACAACTCACAGCACCGCCCGAGCAACGGAGGCTAACAGTAAAAACCGATAATTCTCAATACTGTCCAAGGCTTTGGTCATTAAATCTGAATAAATTGATGGCGTTTCTTTGATGGCGCACGGGAGGGTGGGCGGGAGAAGCAACCGGAAAGCTGAAATCGAGTTCAATGGGAATGGGAATCTACAGCGGGCCGAACAAAAAAAAATGGCAAAATCCCATTTGATCGTTTTCCAATATCACAACTGGCACCCAATAGCGGCTGGCTGAGGTGGGATCAGTGAGACATACAACAACGAAAGAAAAAAAACCAGCTCACCCCGCTGAATTGCATCCGGTTCGAAGGACCAAAATTTATGTCACCGTCGCATCCCCCACCGGAGTTGGGATTGGAATTGAAAATGAAAATTGGAACCCCCGCCAGTCGACGGTACGTGAGAGGGAGAGAAAGAGAGAGAGAGAGAGAGAGCAAAAAAAAATCGTTGGTATTTTATTTCATCATGTATTATTCGCAATTAAATAAGAACTTGCCGACGATGGCAGCGGTTGCCATGGCAAACGGCTAACGAGAGCACGTGTGCTCGTGATGGGCGTGAATAGAGAGTGCAGCAGGTGTGTGTGTGTGTGTGCCTTGGGGAGAAAAAAAAACTGCACCGATGTAACAAATCGGTTGAAAGCCACCATGTCCTCTCCGTCCACCCGCACTCACAGTAAGCACAATTAATTCCCGCTGCGACTTGGGCAAAGTTTCGGTTGCAACATAAAATATTCACATTTGTGCCCGTTTTCATTCGGTTTCGCTCGTTCTCTCTCTCTCTCTCAGCCTGTCTTCTTACGTGCGTGCGTGGCGTATGTACGTCTGCCGATAAGTTTCCTTCTCTACCGGGTAACTAACACGGGTATTTGCCTTTCATCAGCCAAACTCAGTGGGAATGGATTTTTTTTATGTCTTACTTTCCCATCCACCCAAGCCTGAGCCTGAGCTTTTCAAATGAAAGTTAGCTGAGAATATTTTTTAAAGAGCAAAATGGTTTAAAAATTGCATAATCCCTTCCACGGGAACACGCTTTTGGATTCGACGATTCTGGAGGGTGTGTGCAGATGAAAATTCACACCCCAATTCCGTGCACCCCTATCGCCCGTACACACATACACCTTGACGTGGGCGAACATATTCATGAGCCGACGTATGATTCCGCATCGTACAGCGCTCATTGAAAGCGTCAAACAATGGGAACCCCTTCTTTCTGGTTACCTATTCCCCGTGGCAGGAACAGGTTTTCCGCGTTCCACGCAACGGAGAGAGTAGTTTCGGGCCGCTTTTTGCCGTTTCTAGCCAATGGTAAACGTCAGCAACCAGCTTCCACCAGCGCTGCATCGAAATTACACACATCACAACCCCCAACCGGCAACCGTTTTCCGAACCAGCATCAACGGCAGATATTGGTTTGGCTTTTCATTGCATGTGTCATGTCTCACCTGAGCTTCCGAAACCCGTTCCCGGTGGCTTTTAGTTGTATGCACATAAATGCATATCACACACACACACACACACACACCCCA
>JXWZ01002184.1:0-18300 GCA_000956215.1 Anopheles farauti No. 4 | reverse complement strand
AAGGGAAAAGGCGATGGTGAGGTTGGAATTGAAAAGTGACAGTCCAATTTTATGCTTGCTTAACTCTTCCACAAGCGATCGACGAAGAAAACTCCACCAACCGATAAGTTTAAAGAAAGGAGCACTAGGCTGGCGTGTGCCGGAGGGGACGAAAAGGAGATTGTGTGAGAGTTTTTTCTAGCGCAAATTGTTCTTGGAAACGAAATGTCACCGGTCAATTGGAGGAAAATTCGCACTTGGCGGTGTCAAAAGAAAACTGCGACTGAAATGCGGGCGAAAGGGAAAATAAAACGTCGCAGTAGATCCTGTTTTGAAGTAAGAAAACTGGGTTGGGATACAGCACTTGCGGCAAGGGCGCACCCTTTCGACGGTGGCAGTACGATAGCGGGGATGTCTTCCTTAACCTTTTGGACCCGAAATGACGACATTTCGGTATGAAATTTGCACCCTTTGGGATTTGTTTGATTTGGAGTGTGTTTGGTGTAGGGGCGGTGGCAGCGGAGAGGGAAGGAGGAGTGAAGAACAGCGTCTGATTTGCTTGTTATCAGGTGCCACCATCACCACTGGTGTGCTGTACCTTCGCCAGCCCGACAGCATCAGCGTCCTTTGGCCATCAACATGCTTCTCGACACCACCGCCATCGACACCCCGCTCCGTCCCCCCCCCCCCCTCATCTGCTCATCGTTCTCATCAACATCATCACCATCCGGGTCTCGACCTGTGTGGTGAATGGTGAAGCGAACGGCGAAGCTGTCGTTATCGGTCGGTGTCATTATGTCGTTTTCAGCTTGTTTTCCGGCAAGCTTCAACGCCGAGCCGACGGTTTGGGGACCGAATAATGACAGAAAGTAACAATTTGCATACCTTCCGGCGGCGACGAGCGGCTAAGGTCGCTGGGCAAATGGGTGTTTTTGTGTGTATGTGTGAGAGTGTGTGCGCGCGCGACCCCCTACCCCGGGGTTGGATTGAGGAAACCGGACGCTTACAGGCTCCTACGGTCTTTCGGCAGCTAGAGAACAGATCCTTCATCAACGGTTCCGTTCATCTAGATAGATTTCCGGAGCCCTTTGCAGATCCGGGCCGACAGGCCGACTTAACGATTTGAAAAATCTGCACCATGTTACGTTAAAACTATTTGGGCCGTACGCAGTAGTTTACACGAGAGTGACAGTTCCGAACGCCTGCCCATATCTGGACGGAAAATATCCCTTCTAATTGGTCAACATGGTCAGCGTGTGTGTGTGTGTGTGTGTGTGTGTTTGTGCGACTGTGTTAAAGCACTGTTGATGTGAAATGCAGAAGGACACGGTACCATTAGCACCAGGCGCCTCC
Organism: Anopheles farauti No. 4; assembly: GCA_000956215.1. Classification (NCBI taxonomy): domain Eukaryota; kingdom Metazoa; phylum Arthropoda; class Insecta; order Diptera; family Culicidae; genus Anopheles; species Anopheles farauti No. 4. The sequence goes on along the minus strand of JXWZ01002184.1, from coordinate 16,968 downwards.
ATTAGCCTCGTATGGAGGGTGGGGGACAACGATGTCACATTACTGTGGGCGTCTTTTCAATCAAGCTTTGGATCCATCGTGCATCTAGAAATCAAAATCTTTTCAGAGCACTAGCCATGATGTATTGAGGTTCGAAATATGAGGCATATGTTGATGTATCAATTTTCAATAACTGATAGGGCTAATTAATTGTTACTTTAAGGCTTCGACATGGTCTGGTTCAATCTTCTACATCCAACATTCGTACTCGATGTCGAAAAATCGATTACAAGACAAAAAGAATGGGGGGATAAACAAAATTCAGTTATAACATTCATAAAATATGTTTATCTATTCGGATTATCTATATTATCTAATTTTGTAGCATTCTTGTATTTTGCAGTTGAAAATGACTTGGGTCATCCTCATCAGTTGTGGGTAGTTTGCAAAATTCTTTAATAAGCATTAAGATGATGTAAGTAATAATATAGTGGTGTAATGTCTTGGTAAGACAAAGGTGGGTTGCATATTTTAAAAATGATGAAAAAAAATGTAAAGAACTTTGTAAATGTAAAGAAATGTAAAGAATTCTCTTGACATTTTCATGAGATGAAAAGGTACTGTCAAAAAAAAATATTATTTGAATATTGTTAAATAAATTGATGAATATTGTTAAATAAATTGTTGAATATTGTTCCTACAGTCAAAAATATGCGCTCTTAAAGCGTATGATTGTTTGTCCTACAAAAAATTATCCCAGATCAGGATTGATAACATAATTAGCTGATTTTATTTTCTTTGAAATAACAAAAGACCCCAATAAAAACGCCCAGTTGTAGTGTTTATAAAAGTGAAGTAGGAAAACTAAATTACTAACTCAATCATCCGTATAGTTATGGGTTAATGTGTTAGTTGCCATCAAGAATTCTTAAATCGAAGCAAGAATATCAAGTGTGTACAATCGACCAAAGCACAGAATTACTTGATAAAGTAGCAACTGAAGCAGTTGAAAAGAATAATTTGCGTTCCATCTTAACGTTCTCATTTTAAATTGAAGATAAAATGTACACAATCCATCATTTTATGATAATTTGATGCGTCTTGAATATCGTTTAACTATGAAATATCAAGATTGGCCGTCGAGTGTCTCCTGACCACTTGAGAAAAGCGTTCAGTTTTGATCAAAGCTAACCAACCATTCACCAATTCAACGTGATGCGTCTTCATTTGCACGCTAAATAATCATTAGCCGCGCTATGATTGTGCTCTTTAAACTTTCACTAAAGTAGATCACCTTACCAGCAGGTACGTCTGTACGCGCTCTTTCATCCCACAAGCACTCTTCTACGCACCGCCTTTCAATTTCCCTTGAGCCCCCCCAGGAGGAGGAGTGACAAGGGAAACGAGAAAAGTGGCCAAAGTTACGATAATAAACATGTTTGTTTTTGTCAGCTTTTGTCGACCCCGACACAAGCTCGCTCTCTTCCCACCCACCCGTCCGGGGCAGCTTTGCTTGGAGGCGCGCCCTGCCTCCCTTTCATGTATCCTCTTTCCTCGTCGCTTATTGGTGTTGGGATGGTAAAGGGCAGCGGCCACAGCGGAGCAGCCGCTAACTAGAAACCGAGTGTCCGAAGGAAAATTCTTTTCCAGCTTCCCAGAGTCCATAAAGCTCCACCATTCCGTGGTGAAGGAGAGGAGGGGGTGAGGGAAAGGGAAGGAGGGAGAGTCCACCATTGGCGTGACTTTCTTCGGACCTTCTCCAGGGTGAGAAGATTCGCGTTAATGGTTATTACCGCTGGAGGATTACCGGTTAAAGCTTTTTTTTTCCGACACCCGGGCGGGGCCAGGCACTCTCGTGGGAGAGTTTGTTTCGAGTTTCCCGGTGCTAAAATTTCCGTTCCACGGTTTGTGCTTTGTTTTGCTTCCACTTCAAAGTGGTCATCGAGTTTCTCAAGTAGCAGCAGGTTTCGCGTTACTTTTGTGCCACCACCACTCGAGCGTCTCTTCGCTAGGAGTCGTGTGCAAAAAGTGAATTTTAAAAAGGTCAATGGTGGTCGTGAGGTGTGTAGTCAAATGAAAGAGAGAAAGAGAAAACGAGATGCAAAAAAAATATTCAAACAAACACTCAACTCATTTGAATAGCATGATAGTCGCTGGCTTCTCCAATCGGAAGCCATAGATCTGGTCGTAAGTTCAGCTTTTCAGGCAGAGGTTTGTTTCCAGTTTTGCTATCCGTTTCTACGAGCAATTTATACCATATACCAAAGAGAGCTACAGAATTTTCCTTTTCCTCCACTCACACTGCTGACCACTTCATATAGTACAGAAGAAATGCGAAATAGAAAACACTAGTGGCCAAAGAAAAAACTACCCACGAAAGCAAAACGCACACGAATGGTGGACTCTTCTGAATCTGGTCAGCACAGTAAACGTGCTGAGGCAGAGGGAACGAAAAAAGAAAATATTAAGAACTCCCGAAGAATGGTCCGAACTTTCCCTCCCATAGCCCCGAGATGGTATCGCTACGGTGCTCCCCCGGCAATCCCTGACCAAGAGTCAAGGGAGCACGGCTAATGCTTACGAATTTAATTCCATTCAATTTTATTATCGCATTAATTAGGAACAAGTTTTGCTACAACATACCGGGGCCGTAATGGGTCCCGAGCTTTGGTTTCCCCCCGGGGGCAGGAAGTGCCGAGTTTGGTTCCCTGCTTTTTTTTTGTTTGCTCTTTTTTCTTGTTTTTGTTTACTCTACACCACAAAACTAAAGTGAAACTCGAGGGAAAGTGCGAAATGGGATTTTGTTTTTATATTGTCCGGTTCGGTACGTTTGCTCCTGCAAACACATACACAAAGATACGTATACCGTGCCGCTGCTACCGGCCAGTGAGTGGCTATTGAACAGACCAGTGGCACGCCACAGAGCCAATTCCTTGGCCAACTCTTTCCGCGGGCGGGCGCACGCGCCCGCTTCGGAAGTAATTGAATAACTTTGGATCATGAATATTTAAACAGTTTTCAAAGATGCGCAGCCCTTTAAATTTGCTGCTCCTTGGTCGGGATTTTCGACTACCGGGAGGCTAATAAATAATGAAAAGACAATGCCTTAAAGCTACGCCAACGGTGCGACCATCGATTGTTGGTTTAGAAGTAAACACGCTCGAACCGGACCCGCCCCCTCCCCCTCCGGGGTGAGGGTGAAGTTTATCGGTTGGGTGAGTGAGATGGAGAACAGCGCGCAGGAGAGTAATTTGAAAGGTTTTCTGTTTTTCCTTTCATTCCGACCCCAAACAGCTCCGCTTTCCCCGCGATTGGTCGGTTATCTTCGTTTTCACGATTTACATGATTTGCAAGTCCAGCCATTTACGAACCGGTTGCGAACCGGTTGCGAACCGGTTGCGAATCGGTTGCGAGCCGGAAGGGATCGAAAAGGCGTGCCGTGGCAATTTCCTTTAATTTTATACGACTCCAACTCACCCAACAGGGTGACCAAATCAGTTTAAAATATGCTCAACTAGCGGTAACCGATCAATCGCGGCATTGGAATTGGATTCAGAGGCTGAAAAAAGTAGATCCAGCTGCTTGGTTTGGCGAAAAAATCGTCCGGAAAACTGCAGTGTTTTACATGTGTCACTTTTGACGTATGTCTTTGTTGCTGGTGATGGTATATGTGTGTATGGGCGTGTGGGGAGTGTTCTCATTTTATCTCTCCACTACTCTCGGGATCGACCCAGTTCGGGTTGCGTGGTTTGGGGCCAACTCTGACACGCGGACACATCGGCCCAAATGAGGAATGATTAATGGCAGTTAGCAAATGTGATGGATTTATTCACCCTGCTTGTGAGCGATCGTGATTCATGAACCATTTATTTCACGAGCCTAGAGGTCGAGTTTCGGGGCCGGTGGGAGCAGACAGTCTGCCAGACCAGGCGCACCAGTTGGGATACGGATCCGATGTACCGTCCCGGGAGGATCCTGCCATCCGGTGATGGAAATTAGTGCTGTGGCACCGGGGTTTAGTAACGGATTTGACAGCGAGCCGTTGGTCCGTTGCCAGCAAGGAACACACTGGTGATCCTCCCAGACCAAACGGAAGCATCATTTGTGGGAGGAGTTTATTAGGATTTTTTATACGGCAATCCTTTTGTGCACCACAGTTCGCTGGAGTAGATTATCCACATTTGCTTTATCCCCGGGGAGATCTAATTTTGATAGCCTACATGGTGGCGGTAGTGCAAGTGTATAAATGAACGATTTTATGTAGGGCAAATTTACGCTCCAGAGAAACGGTTTATATTTTGAATGTCGACAAATGAGCCTGATACGTTTCAGGTACTAATATTACACTTGAAGGACGTCTATTTCTAGTAGACGGTTGTTTTTTTTATATCGAACGTCATTAAACGTTGTGATTGAATTGTAAGTAAAGTTTTGAACACAAATTGAAATGTTGCATTCAAGTTTAATTTTTTTTAAACGTATAAAAAATTACAGATGAAAATGAATGTGAAAAAAATAGTTTGAAGATTTTTTAATTTATTTAATTTGATTTCTGTAATAATTTTGTTTCATTTGATAAAATATGGAACAAATATTCTCAAACTCATGATTTCATTTCGAGCTCCAGTCGAACTTCTTGAGTTTTATGAGTTTTTTTTTTATACAAAAATGCTTTCTATAGTCCGTAACACAAAGACCTCCAAGGTTTTGGTAAGGAAAGCAGTGCAATGTAAGTAATTGACCAAACATTAATTTAAAAAATATTATTCAATCTTAAGAAAATAAGATTGAATTTATTAAGAAAGCAAAAGGAGACTGGGATATTATAACCAAATGTCTCTTTTATTCATAAGGTTTCCGGTGAGATAGAGATATTACATTCGATTGCCATCTCTATTACCTAAATTTTATCTTACATTATTAATTTTTATGGACAGTTTTCGAGTGTTTTACAAATTTAGACCTTTAAAATGAAAAGAAAAAGTATTTTAAATGTTTAAAAATCGTTGAAACATATCGGTACATTGCTCTAGTATGCTCAAAACAACAATTATTTTTAAGCAAATTTTGTAAAAGTGTCCGTCTTTTTAGTTGATTATCAAACTGATTGTAATACTTTTCATTTTTCTTTTCGATTACTTTTAGACAAAATATAAAATCACACTTGACATTAAAATGAACCTAACAATATTTAGAAAATAGAATTATTATCGGTTTGAATGTAATTGATTTGTAATCGGTTTGACGTATTTTGCTTCCCATACAATGAGCGCAATTTTAATGTGCACGGGAAAGAATCGTATCAAGAAGCAACGACGAGCAAATAATCAAATATCTGCAGGACAATATGAAATTGAACGCGCTCCGATGAATGTAATGTGGGACCAATAATTTTTACCTTATGAACATTTCCGTCCGCCCGCATTCAACCCGACAATCAGCAGTGCAATAAAATATCCGGATGTTCTCTTCGCCCGACTCGTCGTCGGTGTCTCTGAAGGTGCTTCACTCGAACCCCATCGTAACGGGATCGTCCATTCGTCCAGATTTGCCCACTGATTCGGCACTTTATTTCACGTTAAATCCACTAGCACAAATGGTACCGGCCGGGGGATGGTGTCAAGGTGTCCAGTCGCCCGTAAACCAGGAACGAATCGATTTTGTCGATTCGGGTGAAAATATAGTAGCAATTTGGGTGAATGTCGCTGCGGGTTTGTCTCCGTATGTGCCGGTGGGTGGGTGGTTGCTTTCCTGCTGCCAATGGAACCACGGACGAAGGTAATCACGAAGCCGACGGGGATCATAATCTTTCGAAATCGGAAATACGGTCGATGTTGTTCGCTTTCGCTTCGCTTTTGTTGCCGCTGTCAAAGAGATGCCAATCGACGAACGACACCACCGCCGGTAGAATCATCCTCATTCGAACCGGAAACCAATTGGTGGTCCAGTTTTATAATCCCCGACACGTTTGCTTTCTTTATTTCTGTTTGCCGGTGTCCTGTTTCGTCCGATCAATAAAGACGCCGGTCGGAAGTGTAAAGCTGTAAAGTGTGTACGGTGCTGCGGTTGTGGCACGAATCGCCCCAAAGCTGATCGGTAAATATACCAGCGTTCTGTCTTGCCGTGTGACATATTGCACTAAGTGCTGCTTGAGAAATGAGCCATGAAATATACTTCTCGGTCGGTCGGTGGGTCGGGTGCCCTGCAGTGCCCGATGTCCATGTGGGCTGTGAATGGGCGGAAACAGATCAATCAACGGTTCGATACCTCCAATGTGCTGCTTCATTGACGTTCCTTGAGGTTACGAAACCGGATGGATACCAAGATGTTTGCCACCATCCGCACGAACCATACATGCTCGTAAAATGGTGCAGATTATCTCATCTTACGTTTAATTACTTGTGAAATCTTTCCCATCACTTGTTTGGTAAGAAGCGCAATCCGGAGCAGTTCTTCTACCCTGACAAAGCGACAAAATGTTGTACTTTACGCGGGCGGCAACGATGTGTCTCAATTGGATATGATTGAAAACGGGGTGCGTCGTCACATCCATCTTGCCACATATTGTGCATAATAAAGGTGAAATTCGAAACGCCAGCACTGTGTGCCGTCGGATGCGGAAATAATGCAGGAAATAGAACGTACATTTCCTGCCACTTCGTTTATCCTGGGGAACCACAACACCTTCCAACGCACCTTACTGTCTTGCCGAACGAAATGGGGTAATGTGGTCAAACCTAAATTTGATTACGTCGGACCCAACAGCCCTCCCCATACTCTCATCCCCCGCCACTGTTGTGGTGTTTCGAGGGTGATCCAATGTGCGTCGTTTGGGTGGCATAATGTCATGGCCTCAATCGACCGCTGGGGAATGAACCGACGTTGGCGGGAGGAACAGGAAGATTTACATCTTTTGCGTAAAATGCGGAACACGTGCGGCCAATAACAATTGGTGAACGACGGTGCCTTTTCGGGCAAAAAAAAAACCATGACGTAAGCCTTTCCTCGTTCGGAAAGAACGGGTACATGTTTCTCCAGCTCAGCAAGAGCGGCGACTTCACGCGCCAGGCTTAGCACTGGGATGAATGTTTGAGATGTGGAGAACCGCATGGATGTGTGTGATTGGGAGAAGAAGTAGAGCATCCTCTCACGTCCATCGGTTATCTTTTGGGTTTCCAGAACAGCACACGTAACAGCTTTTGAATCGTTGATTTTATTACATCTTGTTGTCTTGACATCTTCACGCCGAATCACGCCGAATGAATTCGGGTTCGGGCCGCTATTTTATAGTTGTTTGCAGTATAATATAGAGAAACAAATGTTGTTCGTTTTATTCCCAACAACTTGAGATTATTCATTTTCTAATTAAAATTCAATGCAATTTTGAGAATAATGTCGGCTTCATATTAAAATTGTCGTAAAATTTTTTGAAAATTTAAGTAACTTTTTTTTTCATTTTTCAGGTGTCCGTATAAAGTGCTTTATTGTATATCTCAAAATTGTATGTTATGACATGAACAATGGTTCGGAAAACATCACAATAAATACACTAAACTCGTTGAACTTTTTTATCGAATGAATTTTCGCAGGAAACCTCGCAATAGATATTCCTTTGATCTGTTTTTCTTCTACTGTTGGCAAAGGAGTTACGTTGAAATAATTTGACAAATTTCATGATTTGATGAACAAGTCAACCCGGGCCTAGTTCCTAGAATTTTATTATTTTGATGCCCTAAGAATTATTTTTAGACTTCAGAATTATTTTTTTAAATTTCCTGGATTCTTGATTCTGCATACCAACATAATCATAAGTTTGTATGACGTATAGCTTATACTCAAACGTGAATGCAAATTAATCATTCGAAATGATTTCCCACATTTTGACCAGCTTTTGTTAGAGATTTGCTTTTGGATTCCATTGATAATACAACTTATTTTTTTCGTTTTCGTTTCCTTTCTTCTTTATGAAGTCAATATAATTTCGAAATGTCAAAAACTATTCTCTGAGTTTATTTAAATAAATAATCAACATAAGCCGGGAAAAGCAAACGATTAACTTATAGGAACGAATTTATTCAAATGGTAGCTATTTCACCGCAAATTGTTACTGCCCATTACGAAAATGACCATTTTTGAGTTGTAAAAATTACGCTTTTTGAGAAAAAATTACAAAAAAAAACTTTATAGCGCATCCGAAACCTCACACTTATGATACTTGCGAACCTAAAAAGGAAAAGCGTTAATCGATTCCTTTTACTCGACCTGGAGTTCTTGTCAACATTTTACAAATTTGAAGTATTTCTGACTTCTTAAATTGCTATTTCGAACCAAACTCATGGTTTAGTATAAAAGTTCTGACAATACTAGCGTTATCTTTCAAGCCAACGACAAGGAATTTTCATTAAATGTACCAGCGTAAGCGGTGCTTACTTTTATAACAGACATTCTTGTGCTCCACATCTTGTTTGTGACGCTAGCGCACGTCGTATTAAAATATTATCAACATTTCAATTCTTCTTTTCGCGTGCTCACGTTCAATGCAAACAGCGTCACAATAAAAAAGAAACAGGGTTTTTGTAGGAAAGTATCATTACTGCTTAAACGGATGTTGACATTACGACAGCGAAAGTTAAACAAGCAAACCACTGTCCGGTTTAAACCCAATGTACTGGTAACCAATTATTCGAGTTCACTTTCACCGCATGTAACGCACCGGAACACCGAAAACTTCACCCCCAAACCTGCTGCTGCGAAGTAAAGCCGACGAAACAAAACCAACGCGGGTGATGAGCTCATGATGTGTCGCCAACGCTAGGAAAAAGGGGTTCCCACCGTAACCCGGTGTACACGTGTTCGTGTAGCATCATAATTTAAACGTACTTTTCTTTTATTGCTTCTGCGAACCCCCTGTGCGAGGAGGTCGATTCGTTTCGTCCTCTAGCGGGCAGGTGTGCAATAACAGTAATAATAACAATAAAAATTATGAACATGTAAATGGTTCGTCCTTCCCACCGAAACTCCATTTTCCCGGCAGCTCTCGTCACCCTGGGACAGTAGCTGGCAATATCTCGACTTCAGGTGAAATTCGCCTGGTCTCATCACTGGGCTGGGCTGTGTAAGAGGAAGGTGGGAACTTTTTAGAAACATTTTTCCGTCATTATTCCTCCGACCTGCAATACCTTCCCGACGATCCGCCCATCCACCCATGGGTCTCTTCCAACAGAACATATTCATTTCCGTTAACCATTCGACAGGATCGCCCATAGTAGCGACAGCGATGAGCTGCTTGTGTTCTTGTTTTCACGTTACATTCATGGTGTGTGTTTGTGTGGGCATGTGCTTTTCCATGCTCCTTCCCTCGCGTGAAAGCTAACTTGTGCCTGCATGTGATGGGCAATTTGTGGAATTGAAAATGTTACCACGAACGGGGTGCTGCTGCGAGGAGAAACTTTTCCACCGGGGCGAAGGAAGAAGCCGTGGAAAGTGGAAGTGGGCGCGGGGAAGATTTTTAATTTTTCCATCCCTCGTTTACGGTTCCGTGAGCATTTCGACACACTGCATCGTTACGCTAAACAGCCGCAGTCGTCAAAAAGTGTTTATTTTGCAGTATGCCCCGTTTTATGCGACTTTTTGCACCCTTCACCACGGGTAAGAAAAATAAAAAAAAAAAGGTCGGTGTCGGTTAGAACGCGAGGCGTGGGGTTTTGGGAAACGCTTTAACAAACGTTGGATGACTTTTAATTAAGTTTATCGAAAATTTTCCTCACCTGTCCTCCACAAGGGGGCAGGACGCTCGCTCACACTCGGGGAGGTAGTTAGAGACCGGGAACGTTTGCCCTGCGAAAGGATGATGTCTTCTCAAACATCCATTTTCCATTGCCGATGCTCCCTCGCCCACCATTGCTCCCCTGTGGACGGTGCAGTTTCGTTTCGTTCGGGTCACATGGCAGCACAAGGTGTGTTAATGGACTAATTTGCATACTTTTAACACGACTGCTCAGAGACCCCTGTATCGTTCCGTGAAGCACTTCTCGTGCATACGATTTCCACTTTGATGGACAGCTACGTGTGGGGGAATAAGTGAAAACGAACACACAAGACGTCGTCGGTGTCAACAGTTGCGAAGCTTGCGAGATTGCGAGCGCAACGAAACACGTCACGCATTTACGCCGGCAGTTGCGGAGTGTGGGCTATGCTGTGGTTGGCGTTTTTTTTGTTTTTGCTTTCCCTCCTTCCCCTGTTCGCCAACATCCACACGTCACCAAGCTCGTTTGCATATGATGGTTTCGGTTGGGCGGGCGTAATTATGAAGCAGTACGTTTTTATGTGCATGTGTGTCGTTGAGATTGGGGTGGGAGGCGGGGGAGAGGGGAAGCGGACGTGTGTTTACATTTATTGACCATAAAGAAAGTTCCACTCGATTAGCGTTTTGCTTTGGCAATTCGTGGTTAATAAACGCGTTGATGTGAGGCAGTTAAACCAATCGTGCGAGTGTGCCGCAGATAAACCGCGAATGCGAGGGCGAGAATATTAAGCGATATTGGAATGGATTTTTAAAAATGTGCACCACCGAATGCGAGTTTTACGATTGGGATGGTTTACAATCGCTTCTTCGCGGGATACATGTGTTTGTAGAATATTTTTTCAAAACAACAATTAGCGCAAAACTTACCGTGTAGCTGTGCCAGCGATTGCAGCGTGTTGGTGTTGCAGTTCAAAAATCCTGTAACGAGAACGAACGCAAACGAGCATTAGGACAAGGTCATTAAAAGCTAAACCACAGCATTCTTGCGGACCAAAAAAAAACCCCTATACTTTTTTAAGATTGAGAACCCGTTACCGTGGACGTGTTTCAAACCGAACCCCTGATTCGGTTTAGACCCTACTTAAGATTCCTTAATGGCGAAAACAGGTTGAATGGAACATGAAAATGTAATTATTAACATCCCCACCCCGTCAGAACCGGGCAGGGATAGGAATGAAACTCGAAGAACAAAACAGCCGAATTTCCAACGTATGTAAAGAAGGAACCCAAAAAGCAGAATATTATAAACAGCTTTCCAAACCTGGCATTCCACGACCACGGTCCGCTTGCACGTCGTGCGGCTGATCGCGGATGATCGAAGTGCAAAAGACTGTCAAAAATGTTCATCTTTCAGCGTTGTACAATTTCATCGCGAAGTAAAACTGTTGTCGAAACCTTTTTTTCCGTTCCCGACACGATTCCGTACAGGAGAAGCAAGTGGAGGAATGGGCGAAGAAAAAGGTTGCTGTTTATCGCAAAAACTCCCCCAACCACCAGCTCTACTTGAGGGGGAACTAGGATATTAAAAAACGAATCTAGCACCGCTTCGCTTCGTCATTTTCATCAAAAACTGGCATCTAATCGCACGGGAAGGGCGAACCTTGCGGTGGGACTGCCGTGTGGTGCTTGTGTAAAATCGTTCAACCCTGTCCGAGAATGGTTTTTTGGTGTTCGCGAGAGAAAAATCGTTTCTTGCTGCGCCGCGTTGCGTCGCGGTGTTCAATTCCGCGTTTTCCTGGCAGGCGGTAAACGCACGAGGTATGCAGAAGAAAAGAAAAAAAAAAGCCCGGCAAAGTGTGACGGTTTATATTATGCTGGTGTTGCTGCTTTTGTGCCTCCCGGGACACGTTTTACTCGTTTATTTACTCAATTTCGCTTTTCACTTTGGTGCGGTGGCTATTGACCATTAATCCGCCATGGATTGCTTTTACGATAAGGATTCCCGCGAGGGCCAGACTTTTCTTTGTTGTTTCCTTGGGTGTAGATGCTATTTTTTTTTTGCTATTTTTAGTGATATTTTAATGCTGCTTCTCAGACATTCCGATGCGGTCGTAATTTCGAAAGCTTAAGGATACTGAGAGTTAAATTACATGCTTTTCGCGAAGTGTTATATGATCATTTCAAATGTATACAGTATTTGGCATTGTTCAGCTGCAACCGAAGAAAAAATGTGAGTTCAAATGTTTATTGTAACATTTGTCACATTTAAAATTTTTAGAAGCAAAAAAAAATTTCAGTGGAAAAAACTCTAATTAAATTTATTTTATTTCATTCGTCTTTCGTTTTTCATAACAACTATTAGATTTATACATTGTATGAATACTAGCAATACATAGTTTTTGTCCTTCCAAACGTACAATTCCGATAGTAAATTGTGTGTGAAAAGAAGTGTAGAAAAAAATCCTATAAAATAATTATAGTATCTCACCCTAGTTGATCTAGAATTTGTAAAATTACGAAACCTTTGTAATATTTGTAGCAATGAATATTAGAATGTGTTGAACATGTAAATGAATAGAAACATCTTATCATATTTAATAAACTAATCATCGAAATCGACCAGCCATTGAGAACAAAAGAAACTGGAATGAATCGATTGCCGTTGTCTTACTACACCCTTCTCACAAATCAACCATTAATCGTTCTCAAACAACAAAAAATGAGCAAATGTCGAATCTCTTCTTCTTGAGTGGCTGCGGTAGCGAGGCGTTCGCAGCAGTTCCACTAGTATAAAAGATTCTATTTGCCCTTGTCTACTGCCAACACTTGTGCACGGAGACACACGGTGGACGGACGAAAGGACGAAAAATCATCGCCTTTTGTGAATTGATTGATTGCTGAGAATTTTACCATCGACAGTCGGTTGCCGAGAGCCGTGTGCCTATTGTGAACATTTTGCCCTATTATCGTCCAACGCGCACCGATACCATTCTGGTCTTATTTATATCACGCCAGGAGACGTTCGTCCCAAAATTCGAGCGTGGGAGCTGGTGAGAGCAGAAATCTGATTGATACTCGAGTATTGCTAATTACCGAGCTGCTTGCTTCCTGACAGCCCAAAGCGCCTCGGACCGGACGGTCGCTCGTCCCACCAAGTCGGGGGGCTTATTTTGAAAAATGTGTTTTCACCATTGACTGCCTTTTCAATTCACCCCAAAACCCGGTGGGATAACATGGCTAAATAAAAGCGTTCCCTCTCGGTCGGTAAAGGAAACAGAAACGCACAAAAGAAACGAATCTCGATGATGCCCAATCAGTGGCCCGGGAAGACTTTTGTGTGCGGCGTTTGGGGACAACATCCTGGGACTGGAGATTCCCAGGGCAGGGAAACAAAAGCAAACAACAAATAAAAACCTAACACAAATTAAAGAGACAGAGAAAGGGAGAGAGTGGAAGATAGCGAAACTGTCAACGATTGGCGATCAGGAATAGAAACATGCTGGCGAAAGGAGAGATAGAGAGAGGGCTGGGTCCAGTTTTCCCTCGACAATTAGAAAGTGGAACCGTGCGGGAAGATCCGGTAAAAGAACTTACTTTAATCGTTTTGCTTCTACGACCAGCTAGCTTAGATTCGCTGGAACACACCGTACCGTGGTGCTTACGGCAAATCCCTGAACAGTAATTAATGTACGCGTCCGTGCGGAGATGGTCTGTAGCGGAGCAACGATTCCAAGCTTCGATCTGTATATCAGCATAGTACAAATGAGGCTAGCTTTAACAGCAAAAACAAAAGGCATAGAATATCGATTGTCCGTCGGGGAAGGATGAAGCAAAAAAAATTTAACACAAAGTTTCATACGGGAAACGGGTTATATTAATATCATTTGTGCCGGCTTAAGGTTCTTTGCCAAAGTCGTTGGTCACAGTGCAACACCGCTGTGACCCTCCTGGGATTCTCGAGCAGCGGACGAACACGGTGGCGGGTGTGAAAAGTTTTCGATTGAGATGCAATCCCACAGATGTGATTATTCCCCGGGTTAGTACAAAGAGAAGAAGAAGAAAAAAAAACAACAAAGATAGAGTAGAGTTTGTATTCTAATCGCTAAACTCCTCGAACACTCGGACCGTGTTTCTAGCCCGTCTCGATTTCAAAGACATTCTCGGTGCGTTCAATCAGGAAGATATTTGCTCGGCAATTGCGCTTTGCGTACGATTCCGTGTTTTTTTTTAACATTTTTTTGTTTGTTTGCTGTTGCTTTCATTGTCGCTCGTTCGTCCGCTGCGCCCCACAGTCTTAAACACGAATATTAGCGCTAGCGATAACACGAACTACCGTCGGGGGAACCTTCAGATCTCACGGACACCGTCCTACCGTTCTGCTGGCAGAAGCAGAAGAATAGACAGGAAAAGCAGCAACGGCGCAACGACACCGGCCACCACGCCGGAAAAATGGTGACAATTTTCTTCGGGTTATCTCCGGTGACTCGTTGCGGATAATTGCATACTTCCGGCGAACGATAAGTATCGTTTCAGTTGTCCACCCCTGTCGTTGACAGGTGACAGCTGCAAAACTCTTATCTCTTGTCGGTGTGAAAGTGTGTGTGTATGTATGTGTGTGTGTGTCTTTGTTTGTGTGTTTAGAAGCGTATACTCCGAGTGTTCTGAAACTTCCTAGTTCCTAATGCTTCTGTTCATCGGAGAGCGTGGGAGATCATACTTCTAAACTTTCTATTTTCCAATCTTCTTTTGGTAAATTGAGTGTCGTCTTTTTACGGGATACTGCTGTGTAGGAAAACTCTGAAAAAGGTTTTTCTTCACATAATATAGTTAAAATTGTATTATTTCTTTAACATACTTATAGTACAGTACGCTCAGCATATTTTCTTCCATAGTTGAAGTTTGAATAGATTTAGGACGGTGTTTTAAGTTATGCCAATAAATTTCCATCACAAAGGATACTGAAATTTGGGAAAATACTCATCATTATGTATACATTTATTCGTCTAACCTTTTACAATACAAAGGAACTCATAAGGATATTTTTTTTCGCTCTCTTCCACGCCTAATGCGAATCAAATTAGCATCACCACTCAGCATCAACTCAATATGATGAAACCCATTATTTGTGTGCCTCATTCATTGCAGGATCATTCTCCGTTTGCCGTTCGTCCCAAACAGGATTCGAATGAACGAAGCCTTCAAGAAAATGATCGAACGTCAAAATCTGCGCACAGACCAGAGCGGCTCGCGACCGGAAGTCGTTAACTTGTCATAGCTTTGCCGAAGGATGCCGGCACAAGCGAACGGGTGAAGTACAGCGCGAAGAATAATGGAATTCATTAATTTCTGCTTACGTGAGTATTCAATTTTGAGAAGTCCCGTGTCCGTCCGATGTCAGCTGCCACCGGAACGGTTGGGAAAGAGGAATCCGTCCATCGTTCCGAGAAATCTGGTACAAAATCATTGCCGGTCGTGTTTCTGTGGAAGAGTGTGTGAACTACTTTTTTTTCTCGTTCGCATTGTAGCAAAGACGGCTGTGGCCAGCATCGGAAGTTTCCCACCAAATGCCAACCCTGCGTGAAAAGGTAACCGATGTGATTAATTACACTCAAGACGCTGGTCTGGTGCTTATGGACAAGAGGAAAAAAAAATACGACATGCACACCCAACTGTACCTCCCATTCCGGAGGGAGCCAAGTGGCAGCCAGCAAGCAGGAAGGGGATGGCCTCCATCACCTTGCCACCCGAAATCGTTACGAAAAAGGTGCTTTTGTTGTGCAGTTCGCTAGACGAACCCGATTTCTATTGTGTAACTCGTTTCCGAAGCGCCGGTGCGAAAGGCGAGGGTTACTTCCGGTGCTTCCGGTGCTTCGGTACGGTGGTGCCGGAGAGTTTGACGTCAGCATTGGCCTTCGAAATTGGCTTCGGAAGGAACGGGGGGGGGGCCACGCAGGAACGAGTTCGAAAGGTGTTCATTTGTTTCATCGCTAGCCGTGCTCCATCACCGAAATGGGTGCAAAAGCGTCGCTCTATACACACATCCACAACCCCCGCCCCCTCCACCCCACACACACACGCGCGCGGAGCAAGGTGAAACCCAATCAGAGCAAATAAACATTCATTTTGGAAACACCTTCGCTTTACCATTATCGTACACCGTTCGAGCTCAAAAAGTGCTGGCAAGAAATGAAAAATGGTCCCCCGAAGGCAGCAGGAAACCGCTAAACTCGCTCTGTTACGTTATTCGGTTGACAGTTGGTGGCCAGTTGTCACTGTGGACGTTGTTAATGGCCAAATGCAGTCAGGCGAATGCAGAACGAGTACAATTGTGCAAGTTCCGACGATGGGAAAGGACTCACGGAAAGACACATCTTTCGTTGATTGATAAATGTGCATTAGTTTGTAATTTTTCTTCCAAAACTTTTTTTTTTCAACTACCCCAGTGATATTAGTGAAGCACTTGGGTTTGTTTTTCAAAGTTGAAAACAAAGTGCACAAGAAATTTGAACAATATATCTATTATCTTCGCAGTAGTGTTTGAAATCATCAAGCTAAGTCGGTTATGAATATAAAACATTGTCCCGCCACGTGCAGAAACACACTCACACCACCGAGTAGCCGCTCCACTTTCGATGCAATACTACTCGTTCATTCGCCTTCGTGCAATGGATCGTTCCGCTCCCACCGTAGGTGTATGTGCTATTCATCTCCGAAAAGTTAGCGCATAAATAATTAATGTGCGTATCCTATCTGTATGCAATGTTTAATTTATGAGTTTAATTAAATTTTTAATCGGCACAGCGGTGACAAAAGCGGCTCATCTCCACTCATAATAGACGGCAACGGACGGGTTAGCCGTTTAGCGCCTTGGGAGGAGCCCGCGAACTTACAGCGCAACAGCAGCAGCACCGCCATTTCATAACGGTGCAAAGGTGCACGACACGCGAGCACTACGTATGAAAAAAAAAATGGTAGTAAATAACGGCAAGAATTTAAATTTCAAATTCACTGCAGGATAACTTTTTGCCTGTTTTTTTTGTTGTTTTTGGTCTATTTTAGCTCAAGTGACGAATGTGGATGGCGAGCGGACGGAGTTCTCGCGTTGGAATTGATGTCGCGTTTCACTAATTAGGAAGCTAAGTAAAAGGATAATTCAGTATCCTAGATCCCAGTGGCGTTTAGGTGTGGTGCGTGCGTGCGAAGCATAATCGCTCATGTTCCAGCTCCACGTGCGGAGGAGGGTG
>JXWZ01002183.1:0-48164 GCA_000956215.1 Anopheles farauti No. 4 | reverse complement strand
ACGTCGCTTTCATTTTATAAATATATTAGACGAAGATATCGACGATCTAGAATAAGTTCTGATGCCCGTATTAGAATTCATAACTACACAGCTACTTAGATCGTCTTTGCGTCAGCCATTGCCTACTTCGCTCATATGAAACCTCTGATGGTTCATACACTGCATATATTGCACATGTCATCAAATGCTACCCGTAGGTAGCAAAGAACGTCTCACGGCGCAAAGAAACAAATACCGCGCCGATTAAGGGCGTAAAAGACAAACAACCGTCGTTGGTACGTACGTGGTTGCACTCTGTCACCGACAGAGTTAAACACACTAAACGCAAACGCGTCCTCTAGTCCGCGGGCATACGACAAAATTTTCACAGTTTCAACAAAAATGCTATTATTATCTTTTCCCACCACTGCTTTCCACGCGGTTTAGGCGTTTGGGTTTAGGAGCAACGCGTTCGTAGCGTTCCCAACATCCGACGGCAAAGAGCAGATTTTCCAATACGTGCCGTGGGACACACATACACATGAGTTGGGTTGGGATCCGATCGAACAAGATATATTACCAACGTATCGGAAAACCGGAATTCAGCATAGATGGATACAAATGTGTATCGCACTGGCCAAATGAAATGATTTGTTAGAAACGAAAAGAATGTTGGAAGAATAAAAAAAACATGAAATTGTAGACACAACATTCCGACACCGAGCGGCGGCGAACTGACTTTGAAATTAATACTCAAAGATCTTCAGGAGGCGGCTGAAAAGCATGCGCAACGTAACATCGGCTCGGTAATGTTAATGGAATCGACCATAAATCAAAATCGCAACGAACCCACATGGTATTGCGTTGCGATCTGCCAGAATTATGTAATCTCCTCCTTCGAGTGCAGAAGTTCTGATCCGGCTCTAATGCGATGGTCTACTTCCCATAAGAAATCCCGCAGGATAGTGTTAGCACACATTGCTCAGGTGAATCACAGTTTGGCTGATGACATCACTCCATTGTTTGAATGAAAATTAAATATTAAAATTAAAACGAGCTCAGCTACTCGTTAACTTCTATCTCTACCAGATGTCCGCTGTTACTTACGGCTATAAACGTAAAATGGCGTTCACCTACTTTTGTTTGCTTTACTCGCTCCTCCTTATTACACTTTTAACTTATATTCAACTAATATCACTTTGGATCTAAAACTACTCTAGATCCACTCGGTGGACGCTTGCGATAACTTTCGATAACTGCGCAGACGGTAATGCTGTGACGGTGGTTCAGCTGAGACTGAGAACGATTCTCGCCAGTGCGATACGCAGCCGGGCGAATCATATTGGCTGCAGCATCAGCCTACTTCGCCTGTTGGACACGGGAAAAACTCGAGAGAATTTATAGAACGCAGTGTGTGTGAGTGAGTGTGTGAGGGCGCCAAGCTGCCAGCGGATACACTCAGTGCTCTCTCCTGCAGATCACCGTCTTCATATCTCACCGATTTTCCTCATTTTCTCGTACACTCGCAACCGCTCTACTCATAAAAATATCAACGAACATGGAAAGGAGATTATTTTTTTAACAAAAAAAAATAGCTAAAAACAACAGAAGAAACGTGTGGACGTCGCATTCGATTTGCCTAGGTTAAAGGAATGGTGGATCATATTGCCTACGTCAATCCCGTGGCGATGCGAACCGTCGCAGACGTCTGCCCGATGGGGATCATTCTTTCCACATATCTCGCCACGGCACACTGCGATACGTACGATGATCGTCTTCGCCTTTGAGCAGCCTTGAGTGTAACGCTGCCCTTGACTTTAAAGTGTGCATGCGAACAAACTACCTCTAGGGAGCTATATGTTACCCAATTAGGAATGTTATTACATAAAGCACGGAATTTGTGGTCAATTTTTACGTTTGGAATCTCAATTAAAATTAAATATGTTGTACCTAGACTCTTAGGACTGTGAAAGTTTTTATGTTACAATATTCTATAGAACCCGGTGCCTCCTGGGAAAGCAAAATGTATCAGCAATCGTACATATTTTTAATGTATTTTATTTTATTTTTATATCATCATTTGTCTATTTTTTGTTATCCTGTAAACCTTTCCTCCAAAGTGAAATGCGTTTCAAATGCAGCTTTCTCGTAAGCTCTCTTTTTTCCGCGATCTTATTCAGATTCCTCTCACACCCCCAGCTCATACATGCCCACCCCGAGCAGCAAATTGCGACGAGTGAAGTGTAGCGTCAAGAACGGTGACTGCTTCGTCGGGAACGTACGCAACAGGTATGGTTCACCGTCGCGCACGTCTGGATTGTGCGACACGTTCACGTTCTCCCCGCTGATGTCGTCCACCAGCTTCGTAAAGTCCCACAGCTTCAAAGCACAGTCCAGCCCCCCGGTGGCCACAATCGTTCCATCCCGGCTGAAGCAGATCGAATGTATCGACGCCGTATGTCCGGTCAGTGCCGCAATCAGATGCCCGTGAGCTAAATCCCAGATCAACACCCTGTGATCGGCCGACCCGGACGCCAGATATCGTCCGCACATGGAAAATGCGAGCGAGTAGATCGGTGCCTTATGCCCGGTCAGCAGTCGATGATGCGCGCCGACACAAACGTCCCACAGACGCACGGTACGATCGCTTGAACCCGTCGCCACATAGTTACTGTTCGGGTGAAAGATGCAAACGTCAACATCGGACAGATGGCCGGCAAATATGCGCAACGGTTGATGCGAATCAGTCGACCACAGTCGAGCAGTTTTGTCGTGCGAACAGCTCACGAAGTAGTGACCGTGTGGAGAGAATCTTACGTCCCACACCGGGTACTGATGACCCTTGTAGATGACTACGCACGTCCAGGTATGCAGCGACCACAGCCGCATCGTGCAGTCCTCCGAACAGGAAAGAAGCATTGTCCGATCCGGTGCGAACGAGGTACGATAAATTGGGCCACTGTGACCGAGAAGCGTACGACATGTTTCCGCCTTACGATCGTCCAGCATACGGATCAGCACGTCCTCGGCATCACGATCAATCTCTTTCAGCTGCTCGGCAGTCTTCATCTCGCGCAACTTCAACGGCGTCATTGACCACACCTTGATGGTCGAATCGGTGAATCCGACCGACAGGAGGCTAGAGTCTTCGGATAAATCAGCACTTGAAAAAAGAGAAAGAATTATTTTAGAATCGAGTTAACAGGAACCAAAAACTAGTCCAAAAATTTTAATTTTTTCTATTATTTCAAAAAGCCCATTCGTAAGCGTTTCACAATATATTCAAATAAGCGTTTTATATAGAGATTTTAGGATGTTGTTTGAAATAATTTATATAAAATGGATCTCAATAAATTACAAACGAATCCAAGACACAAACCGAAACGAGCATCTAGGACACAAACCGATAAAACGCTTCGAAAATCTAATAACTTCAGCCTCAGTTTGATTATTCAGTATAGCATAAATATGAATTTCAATAAGGAAATGTTATGAAATTTGTTAGACTATAATCATCAAATTATGTATTAAAAGTACAATAACGTGATGATGTGCATAAGATGATTACAAATTTTAAAAAAATAGAACAAAAATACATAATTACCATGTGACGGTATGGTTCGCGTTAAGCAGCGTGTACATACAAATCGATGGCAATAGATCCGGGCCAAGATTGACGCGCTTCGTCGACTCCCGCAGCGCCTTGATCTTCTCCATCTTGTCCACGTCCTTCAGCTTCGGCAGCGGAATGCGATCGAGCGGTGGAGCGTTCGGATCGGATTTGGATTTTTTCGAAAACAGCGGATCTTTTTTTGGTTTCTTCTTCTTCGGTTTGTCCGGAGCGTCTTCGTCGTCGTCCTCTTCCGGTGGTGCAGCTACCAGTGTCTGAACATCCGGTTCCTTCAGAAGCCCATAGTACACTTTGATTTTGTTATCTATGGAATGTAATATTGACGGTATAAGATATAGTTTCACACATATTTTTTATCAAACATTTCCTTACCCTGTCGTTTCGCTTCTCCCGTCATAGCTCCGCTCGTTGCATCGCACTGTGCCTTATTACGCGCTACACCCTCGTATAGATCGAAGTACATATGCTCATTCACTATATTCAGAATCACTGACGCTTTCTTCTCGTGCAAATGCCTTTTCAACAGCGACAGCGTATCGCGCGAGATGCGAATCGTGAAAGCATTAGATTTGAACGTGTCCGTAATGTCGTTCCCGCTCATCTCGTCGCGCTTCGTTACCATTGCCAACTTGGCCAGCTCGTCCTGGTAGTAGTACTCCTGCTCCGGGCCGAACTTCGTAATCAGCTTCTTCGCCTGCACCTCGTGGCTGTTGTACACCAGCTCGATGTACATGTGCACCAGCACCGGATAAAGGATGAGCGCCAGCTCGTGCTTGTAGATGTCGAGCGAATCCTCCACGAACTTGCGTAGCTCTATGTACGAGTTTTCGTAGATGTCTGGATCGCCTTCGCTTTTGTACGCCGCCAACACACTGTTCACCTCCGCTTCGCCGGCCACATTCTCCGGTATATCGGCGAGGCCAGCTTCCTTCTTCAGCAGATCTTCGGTGGCCTATGTTGCACGGAGAGGTTGTATGTGAATAGTGACCGCCGGCGTTGATGTGTTCATACAGCTATAACTTACCTTCAAATTGTACTTCCTTACCACGGCCAAAACCGCCAGAAGATCGGTTTTGTTTTGTGCCATCGTTGGATGTTAGAAATCAACTTTTTTATAATAAATTCTCTAGTGTTTGTATTTTATTCCTTGATCCAGCAAAACTAAACAAAATTTCGGCGTCCACTTTACCGATGACAAACGTCATCATTGACGTTTCGTTGTTTGTATGTGCGTGAAAGCAGCTCGCTTCTTTGATGTGGCATCAAACGATTGGTTATGCACAAAACTACCAAATAAATGTATCAAAAGTGTAGGATTTTCAAGACTCCATTATAACAACCATCCATTTGATGAATGTAATCGTTGTTGATTTTTCATACATCATTGGTTTATTGGCAGTTTTACATAAAAACACCATTTTCAAACGTCTTACCTTTTGACAGCTGTCAATCTGGTTCCCCTGGCAAAGAGTAAACGTAAACAATCGGCGAAAAAAAACCGGCGCGACGCGTGCTTTTTGTTTGTGGGTGCAAAACTTCTGCTCAAAACGCCTTCTTTTCAATATTAATTACCTATTTTCACATAAACCCGTGCCGAAAAAGGTCGAAAAAGACACGCACGAGCATGGATACCGCATCGTACGACGAATTCGGCAACTACATCGGTCCGGATCTGGAAAGCGACGATGACGATGATCAGAGCATCTACGGACAGGCGGACCAGCAGCAGCAGGATGAGGACGACGAGGACGCCCTAATGGACGACGAGCCAGAACCGGAGGAGGAAGCGAAAGGATCTTCGAAGGCAGTCGTGCTGCACGAAGACAAGCGTTACTATCCTACCGCCCTAGAGGTGTACGGCGAGGAGGTGGAGACGATCGTGCAGGAAGAGGATGCCCAACCGCTGGACAAACCATTGATCGAGCCGGTGAAGCGTATGAAGTTTCAGCTGAAAGCGCAGCAACTCCCGGAAACGACGTACAAAATGGAGTTCCTGTCCGATTTGATGGACACACCGACGTTGATTCGAAATGTGGCTTTGATCGGGCATTTGCATCACGGCAAGACGACGTTCGTGGATTGTTTGGTGCGTCAGACGCACCCTCAGCTCCGTAACATGGAGGAGCGTAATCTTCGCTACACTGACACGCTCTTTACCGAGCAGGAACGGGGTGTTAGCATCAAGGCGACACCGATGACGCTCGTACTGCCGGATGTGAAGGGAAAGAGCTTCCTGCTGAACACGTTCGATACACCCGGACACGTGAATTTCTCCGACGAAGTGAGCGCCTCGATGCGCCTGTGCGACGGTGTGGTATTGTTTGTGGACGCGGCGGAAGGTGTGATGCTCAACACGGAGCGATTGCTAAAGCACGCGATCCAGGAGAAGCTTGCGTTTACACTATGCATTAACAAAATCGATCGCCTGATTCTGGAGCTGAAGCTACCGCCGACGGATGCGTACTTTAAGCTGCAGCACATTGTGGACGAAATCAATGGCCTACTGACGCTTCACGGTGACTCGTCCGTGCAGCCCGTTTCACCCGTCCTGGGGAACGTTTGCTTCGCGAGCTCCCTTTACGGGGTTTGTTTCACGCTCAAATCATTCGCCCGGTTGTACGCAGACACCTACGAGGGCGTGAACGTGGAAGAGTTCGCCAAGCGCCTGTGGGGCGATATGTACTTCCAGCCGAAAACACGCAAATTCACTCGCAAACCTGCCCACACAAGCGCTCAGAGGAGCTTCGTGGAATTTGTGCTCGAACCGATGTACAAACTGTTCGCTCAGGTCGTAGGCGACGTAGACACAACGCTCGCGGATACACTGGCCGAGCTGCAGATCCCCGTGTCGAGTGAGGAAATGAAGTGCAACATACGGCCACTGCTGCGTACGATTTGCAATCGATTCGTGGGTGATTTCTGTGGCTTCGTGCAGATGTGTGTCGATCACATCCGCTCACCGTTGGATAATGCGCAAACGAAAATCGATCACATCTACACGGGCGTTCGTGAGAGTGGCATCTATCAGGACATGCTGGCGTGTGACGCAAACGCCCAGCTGATGGTCCACAGCTCCAAGATGTACCCGACGGAGGACTGTACATTCTTTCAGGTGATGGCACGCGTCATGAGCGGAACGCTACACGCCGGCCAGGAAGTTAGTGTGTTGGGCGAGAACTACACGCTCCTGGACGAAGAGGACAGCCGGGTGCTGCAGGTCGGACGTCTCTGGATCTACGAGGCGCGGTACAAAATTGAACTGAATCGTGTGCCGGCCGGGAACTGGGTGTTGATCGAGGGAATCGATCAGGGTATCGTAAAAACGGCCACAATCACCGACGCACAGATGAACGAGGACGTGTTTATCTTTCGGCCACTCAAGTTTAACACGCAGAGCGTGATTAAAATTGCCGTCGAACCGGTCAACCCGTCGGAACTGCCGAAAATGTTGGACGGGCTGCGCAAGCTGAACAAATCCTATCCGCTGCTGGCAACGCGTGTCGAAGAGTCAGGGGAACACGTTATCCTCGGTACCGGCGAGCTATATCTCGACTGCGTGATGCACGATCTGCGCAAGATGTACTCCGAGATCGACATCAAGGTGGCCGATCCGGTCGTGGCGTTTTGCGAGAGCGTCGTCGAGACGAGCTCATTGAAGTGCTTCGCCGAAACGCCCAACAAGCGCAACAAACTGACGATGATCGCGGAACCGCTCGAGAAGGGTCTAGCGGAAGATATCGAAAACGAAACGGTCGCGATCGGGTGGAACAAGAAGAAGTTGGGAGAATTCTTCCAAGTCAACTACCAGTGGGATCTGCTGGCGGCTCGATCGATCTGGGCGTTCGGTCCGGACGCGACCGGTCCGAACATTCTCGTCGACGACACGCTCCCGTTCGAGGTGGACAAGGCGCAGCTGGGCACAGTGAAAGATTCGATCGTGCAGGGTTTCCAGTGGGGCACACGGGAGGGGCCGCTGTGCGAGGAACCCATCCGGAACGTGAAGTTTAAGATTCTCGATGCGGTCATCGCACCGGAACCACTGCACCGTGGCGGTGGGCAGATCATTCCGACGGCTCGGCGTGTTGCGTACTCCGCCTTCTTGATGGCGACACCGCGGCTCATGGAACCGTATCTGTTCGTGGAAGTGCAGGCACCGGCCGATTGCGTTTCCTCCGTGTACACCGTGCTTGCCCGACGCCGAGGTCACGTCACACAGGATGCGCCCGTACCGGGCTCGCCACTGTACATAATCAAAGCGTTCCTGCCCGCGATCGATTCGTTTGGGTTCGAGACGGATCTGCGCACGCACACCCAGGGCCAGGCGTTCTGTCTGTCCGTGTTTCACCACTGGCAGATTGTGCCGGGCGATCCACTCGACAAGGGTATCGTAATACGGCCGCTGGAACCGCAACCGGCAACCCATTTGGCGCGCGAGTTCATGATGAAAACGCGCCGACGCAAGGGCCTGTCCGAGGACGTGTCGATCAACAAATTCTTTGACGATCCGATGTTGCTCGAGCTGGCGCGACAAGATGTGCTGCTAAATTATCCCATTTAAGCGGCGAGAAGAACACTTTGTGGCATGACTTTTAATATTGTATTGAAAATCGAAACATAATTAGTTATCAATAAAGGAGACTATGTGTGTACGTAATGAAAATGGTGTATAATTGTTTCGGAAACCGAAATGATTGTTTCAGATCAAGGGTTGCTTTGTTAGTAAAAATTTTAAATTGGGTTTGGATGCTAGAATGACATTATGCTGAGTATATATATTTGTATACTCCTAATTTTTGCTTAAGAAAGCACTATTATGTTTAAAAAATTAAACATGTTCCCATCCCTTGCGTGACTTTAAAAATGTTTTAAAAACAACTCAGCGGATTCTTTTCTCAATAAACCATAAGTAGATCAGGTCAGGTAGGTGGTTCAATTCGTCAACATTTTTCTTTTTTCATCCTACAAATCCTAATGTTATTTGTTTGGATGTACAACCTACAGAGCTTTTTCCTTCGCTGAACCAATGCTCCTGTTGTCGTCACGATCAGTTGTTTACGACACCGAAATCTCGCAAATCATCGCTCTTGAGCAGACTTACGCAAACGCTCTCGCACCGGTTCTGAAGAGAACGCACGAACGGGCCTCCTTGGTTTCTTGTGCACATAAACCGGACATCACGCTATAAGATAGTAATAAAAACGCGCGCGCACGCACACACACACCTCCCGTGCCAAAATAATTCCAATAGGTTTGACCTTGGCGAAAACGTTTGAATGACTGATGTGAGGCACTAAGCGTTCGATGAATCGATCTTCGA
The DNA here is from genome assembly GCA_000956215.1 of Anopheles farauti No. 4. NCBI lineage: Eukaryota > Metazoa > Arthropoda > Insecta > Diptera > Culicidae > Anopheles > Anopheles farauti No. 4. The sequence goes on along the minus strand of JXWZ01002183.1, from coordinate 39,237 downwards.
ATTCATCTGCATTTCTCCGAGCCTGACCGTAATTTGTTTAATTAATTGTTTTGGCTGCCAGCCGCTATCACGCACCCGCACAATGCCGGCTGTTCCAGTGCCCGGTGGCGTGATTTGCGTTGTGTCAAAGTCAAAATAAACTCCTCCGGGAGCATTATACTTGTTTCCACACCGAGTGGCAATCGTTGTTGCTTGGCTCCAAATTTGGACTATCAAAACAAGCCCCGAAATCGGGCGCGCTGCTGATTGGCCCAAGACGCGCTGGACACACCTTCTTTCACGCCCGGAGCGGGTGTGTGTGCCGTGCCGTGGCCTCCTTCGCATCGTCGACAGATGATAAGACCGGATCGATCGTGCCGCTCCGCAACGCAAAAGTCTCAATCGAGAGTCCGGTCCAGAAGAGAGGCTCGCTTTAATGATCCATCATTTTTGGGGTCAACACGCTACGCCTGGAATATCAAAACAATGTTGATGAGCAGAGGGTTGAGATTTTAATTTTTTTTTTTTTTGCTGTCCGAAAAGTGCCACAGCAGAAAACCTTCTGTCCTTGCCGCGTAAGACTTGTTTTGTGACATTACTTTTTTATGATCGGAGGAAAAGTTACCGTGTCGAGATAACATTATCCTACGGGTAGAACGCGCTAAAGATACGGCGTCACGCGCCAAAGTCAACTCCAATGACACTAATTTCGCATCGATTACGCTCCAAAAATATGTCGTGCGTCGCATCCGGCGAGTTAATAGCGCCGCCGAACAAACATGGCGCCATGCTCCGCAGCATGCTCGGACATAACGATGCGAATAATATTTGACCAAACGGTTAGAGTGGAGCGCGCGCGATACCATCGACTGCTCGGATCGACAATTTGACAAAAACACGTTTACGAACGTCAATCACAGTATGCCAAAATGTGCGAAACGGTTGCTAAGCGAACGAGGACGCTTCTCCTCCCGTACCACAATGTGATGATGAATTGTACCGGTGGATGCTGAATAGATGCGGTGACTAATTCGTCATATACTATCGATGTTTTCACTATTTCCTATCTCTACGTCGTCCCATTCTACTATTCAACACCTGGGGGGGAATTCGTACGGCCCGTTGGAGATAGCGGTTCAATAACGCAATGACTGCATAGTTAATATTCGTCGCTACCTTGGATGACGAGGACGCTACAGCCTCACCAACATCTTATCGATCCATTATGCGACGATAGCAATCCGAAGATGGCCAAGATGACACCTCCCGCGTCCTACTGCAAGTGGTGTTCCTAGCCACCACTTCCATCCGAACGAACCCGAGACAACAAAAAGCACGGCCGACGTACGGACGTTTCCAAGCACCGTACGCGCCCTTCCACACCATCACACGAACGCGCGTTTCGCGGGGTTAGTGCTCGAACGTCTACAGGCTTCCGCGCCTGCACTACACGTCCAAAGTGTGGGTTGCCACCGCCGTTAGTGGTCGTGCGATGATGATGGCGTGTTCGGCGGCGACCGATCTCTCGAGCCTATTTATATGAGACCGCCACGCGGGATAGCCTTACTGTGTCAGTTCTGGAAGCTCCAGCACCAGTTCCCAATGTACTGTACCGAAGGATTCCAAAAAGCCACCTGACGGACTCTCTTCCGTGGCGCGTGGTGTTGTGCAAGTGTGTGCGGTGGTGAGTTTTTTTGAAAAGTGAAACTCGTGAGAGTGAAAAAAAATTGAAACGCGAAAAAGTGCAAAACCGGAAGTGATTCGAGTAAAACATTCTTAAAGCACAACGATCAGACAAGCCGGCATTGATCAGTTTTTTTAGATTAAAAATCAAAACTTGTTTGAAAAAGTGACCCAAGTGCCTGATCCGCGTGTGAACCATAAGCCATAGCCTGCTCCGGACGAAGCATTGTTGTGTAAGTTTGTGCACGTTTGGGCATAGAGCCGTTTCATAAGTTTGTTTTGTAAAACTGTAACTCCATGTTTTAGAAAGGTGCTCAAAATGGGCTTGAAAAGTTTTCCAAACGATCCGAGGACACCGATTTTATCGAACCTTGTCCGTGAAAGTGTTTGTTATCGGTGCTTTAAAACATGTTGTAAAAATTAGCGTTACTATGTGAGAAACCCTATCTTGTCTGTGGGTTATTAAAAGACAATGCAATAAATGCTTCACTTGACATTGATGTCAATCGAAATGCTATCATGCCCAGGGCGGCCCGATAAGCGAGTGGCGATGCGAGTGCCAAAAGTCTCTGATCGATGATCATAAACACGACGGTTTTAATCTCGGCCATGATAGAATACGAACCCGGGGGAAAACATATCGTCTCAGTGCACTGACTCGTCTTCCATAGTGGACGCCCATAGACGCGATTGGCTCAAGGTTCAAGTCAAAGAAACAAAAGACCGAATCAAGCAGCGAAGCGAAGCATCCTTCGTAATATTTCTGTTACATCCGGTTCAGCTCATTCGCTAAGCTGGATCTGTGGTAAGATGGTTTTGATTTACTTCACCACACTACTCGTGTCACTAAACGCATCGTAGTGTACTCTGATCCCTCGCATAACGCACGCGTCGGTTGCTAGGATCCATCTTTTTGCTATCTCTCTCCCTCTCGCTGACAATGGCATTATGCGTTCGTAAGGCGGCGGATTTATACGACACCAAACGGCAAGGAGAAAAACACAAAACAATCAAGATACTCGCGGTCGTTTGTGTTTGTAGACGGTGGACGAGCCCCCACCGGGCAACAACGTCCGTAGACACCGGTTTTTATTTTGTATCAGCTGATATCGAGCGGACGAATGGTCGAACATTAATTGGCGATGGCGGTTGTGACGATTGGTGGTGGGTTTTACGCGTCTTTAAGTTTTTTTTTGCTTGCCTTGGCTCTTGTTGTCAAGGCTATTTTTGTTTTCGACCGTTGAGTGGATAACGGAGGGCAGGCGAGATCCCTGTGTGGAACTGAAAGTAGGTGTTGTTTATTGGTATCTCTTTCTCTAGCGCTTGGACGCGAAACAGCTTCATGATGGGTCAAATTGTTACAACAACCCACAATCCAACAAGCTCGGATCAGTCAAATATTTGATTTGTAATTTGAACCACAGACAACAATACGTAAACTATGCAACCGCTAACAAGATGCTTTTCTGTTTCTGTTTATTCTATTCTGCAGGACGTATTCTGTTACCAGTAAACAACACCACAGAATAACAACAAATCCAAGATGAGTTTTCAACGACGCACATCAGAAAAGACGACGGAACTGACGGCTTCCGTGCCGGTGAAGCTGCTCACCGCCGGAACGGCTGCTTGTTTTGCAGACTTTATCACCTTCCCACTGGACACGGCCAAAGTACGACTACAGGTAAGTCAAGTCAGAATCGGCTAGCAAAAGGTTACTTCCTCATTCGCTCTCTCGCCTTGCAACGAAATCGAAACACACATACACGCCAGCAGGAGTCGACCGGAGTCTTGACCAATGTCTTGAGCGTCCGGTGAAGCGGATCATTACAGTCTACACTCTACATCGCCTCAGTTCTACCGTGCGATGACGGTTTCAACGGTTCAACGAGCACCCCCTTGTGCCACCGCACACGAGGCCGGCCCTCGTGGGCTGTTAGTGTCCGTCCAAGTTGGAAGCAATCGCACCGGTGCGTTCGTGGGTACAAAGTTCGAATCCGACGAGCGCGATCCATGTGATTGCCTATGTTTTTTTTCTCCTCTCCGGTGCGTGAAGCTCTACGTGTTGACCGAGAGTGAGATGCAGCATCGCTACTCGAAGTAGGAAGTAGGGCAGTAGCGGTTGCCGTAGGACTTTGAAACTACGGATACGTGATGTGACGCCATTGTCCTTCACGTAGTGAACAGCTCTCTAAAAACGGGTTACACAACTCGTCAATAAGGACAAATTACGGAATGGTTCGGTCTAAAGGTCTGTACGAAAGGAACCGTTAGTTTTGAGGGCAGATGATGCTGATAGAAACGTAGTATTATTGTCACTCTGAGAGAAACGTGAACTCTTTGTATTGGAAAAGTGACTCAAGGGGACAGATACAATTTTCCAACGATCTGCTTCACACAACTGCGCGGTAAAATAAAAAGGCACACTAGATCTCATTATGATGCTAGCGTACTGACATTGACTCAGGTCGAATGCCTCGAATTGAAAGCCAAAGCAATCACAGTAACCCAGAAGCTCATGTGTTTTTTTTGCGCAAAATGAACTACTACAATCTCTTCAAAAGCACTGCAAAAGCAACTACCTTTGCAGATCCATTGTACCCCGTTCAAATATGTGAGAGCAATTTGCGTTATTGTCTTCCTTTCCAACAGCCGCGTCGAAAGTGAGCACTTCCGTTATCGTGCACTAAATAATTACCGTTTTCTTCCATCTCACTCTCGACCGACGCAGATTCAAGGCGAACAGCCCGTCCGAACGGTTGCCATGACACCGGCCATCAACACACCTGCCTCGCTAAAACTAAACCCAGTGCCCGTACCGGCGACACAGCACGTCCAGTACCGGGGCCTGGTGGGCACGATCACGACCATTACCAGACAGGAAGGCTTCCGGACGCTGTACAATGGTCTGTCCGCCGGTTTGCAGCGTCAGCTGTGCTTCTGCTCCATCCGACTCGGGCTATACGATACCGTAAAATCATTCTACGGATCGATACTAAAAGGTATGTGGCCAGAATATTCACCAGAATTTGATGCCATTCATAGCCGAACTGATCCCCCATTTGCTACACAGAAAACGAAGCTGGTCTTCAGATTGGAACACGCATTCTGGCTGGACTGACGACAGGTGCCGCTGCCGTCATGATCGCCCAGCCGACGGATGTGGTGAAGGTGCGGTTCCAGGCAGCGACCCGTTCGTCCACCGGTCGTCGGTACGCTTCCACGCTCGAAGCATACCGGACGATCCACCGGGAGGAGGGCGTACGAGGTTTGTGGAAGGGTGCGGTGCCTAACGTGGGTCGTAATGCGATCGTCAACGTAGCCGAAATCGTCTGCTACGATGTGGTGAAGGACTGCCTCCTACTGTACGCTCACATGCCCAACGACATCCGGTGTCACTTTTCGGCTGCGGTTGTGGCCGGACTAGCAGCCACGATCGTCGCCTCACCAGTGGATGTCGTGAAGACGCGCTACATGAACTCCCCCCGTGGACAGTATCGCGGTGCGCTCGACTGTGCCATACGGATGGGCGCTAAGGAGGGTGTGGCCGCGTTCTACAAGGGCTTCGTACCATCCTTCGCACGACTCGTTTCGTGGAACGTGGTGATGTGGATAAGCTACGAGCAGCTGAAGCTGGTCATCTTCAAGCGAAGCTAATACCGTCCTCTACCTCAACCGTCACACACGCACAATCCAGAATTGTATCTAGTGGTAACGAAGTGTCTGGCACTTTCTCTTATTCTAAAGAACGACATGGATATATTTTTTATAATTTTATTTTCTCGAACGCGGTATGACTGCGATACTGTATGTGTGACTGAGTCAAAGCGAAATATCATCGAAGAGTCGACGTTTACGGGCGTGAAGCAACATGTTTCGCTTTGTTTTATTTTTTTAACTCCATCCACACTTTCAAACGTTCCACTTGAGCTTTAGCCGTTACGAATGTGATAATAAGTATGTTTGTATGTACGCGCGAATGAACATTGTTATGTCGGTGTGTCTTAATTGTAGTAAAACACAAAACAAATCGAACCATAATAAATCAAAAGCGATATAGGGGCATCTACTTTGCGCCTTAGGAAAGTAACAAATGTTGCCTTTTCAAAGAATTATAATAAGACAAGCAATATCCGAAATGTGTAGTCTTTTCCGAAAATGAAACTACTCATGCTAAGAATATTGCATACTTTTTCGACAAATAATGATGAATTAATAGTCTTGGACGTAGCTAAACTTCGAAAACATTGCAACAAGTTCTCAATAAACCCTACCTTCCGGTTAAGTTAAATACAAATATTTTATAAATGGTCAAATTAATACTCACTATTTGTGTTTCATCAAACCCCGAAACCCCGGCGGGCCACTTTTACTCTACAGCATTTTCCGCAACTGCCCGCAGTTTTCCTTAATAATTTTGTCCAACAGTATCGCACCCCGTTCATCGCTCATCTCGTACGTCTCCATCACCACCGGCGTTTCCACTTCCGGCTCGTAAATTACCCTCCAAAAGCATTTAATCTCCTGCAGGAGTTCCTTAAAATCATGCAGCACCTGATCGAGCAGCTGCATAACACGCGCACGGTCGGTTTTGTGTAGCCGCATCAGTTCGGCCGCCTCGTGACCTGTCATCCGGGTGAGCACCGTATCGTGCAAGCGCACCGGGAGACCTTCCGACGAATGATCCGATAGCTCGATACTTAAATGCCACAGGTTCTTTCGGATACGGGGTTGTTCAGTTACACTGTTCACCTCACAGTACACGATGAAGCTGGCGGAACAACGATCGGCCGGTGATACGGCCATGATTTGTTCGATCGTGGCCAGACTGACACCATCGATCCGGAAGGGATAATTCGGAGAAAGAATGTTCACAGGAACGCTCACTTCGGGTATTGGTTCGTTCGCTTCCATGCAATCCATACTGTCTTCGAACAAATCGGAAGCGTTAAAGTGTTTGAATGCTTTGCTAGTAGACGGAACAGCTTCCGGTGGGACACTTTTGATCGGGTTGTGACGTTGCGTAGGTGGGGAATTTTTTTCACGATCCTCTTTCACGCGCTCAAAATCTGTTCGATAATCACGGAGCGATAGATGTGCCTTCTTCATCTTTACCGGAGGTGGTTCAAGATCCCTTTCCTCTTCGTGTGGCTCTTGATACAGATCATTTCCACGAAGTTCATCCTGTATTCGATCTTCCAGCGAGTTCATCATGTCGATATCATCCTCAATAAAATCATCATAACTTGGTAGCCGTTTTGCTGGCGGAGTGAGCGGCTTTACCTTTGCCGATGGAGACGATTGGGAATGTTTCGTAGACGACACCTGTTGATTCATAATTTCCGGTTCGCGCGGTTCTTCCACCAGCTGCACTATATCGTCCATGTCGTCATCGTCCATAAGTGTACTGATCGTTTGTACCTGTTCCGGTTTCGGACTAGCCATATTGCGTCCCACCATCGGCTGACTAGTTTCTACCACGTCCAAATCGATGCCCATCAGAAGCGAATCATCCACATCGTCCACTTCCACCACGGGTGGATGAAAACTCCTTGGTTTTACTTCTTGCCTACGTGAAGCTAAATCGCGCTCCATCGAGATACTTTCAATTGTTTTGTGATAGATGCGACCGGACGCACCCTCCGACACCGGTGCCTCCTCATAGTCGAGCTTCGGGTTGGGGTTGGCCGGTTTGTTTAGCAGCCTTAGAAGCACATTTTCGTACGCATTCATGATTAGCAGCACATCGACCTCGCCGCCAAGCACGCGTACGTTTTGCGGTTGCAGAAGCAGCACTTTATTGATGCAACGGATTGGTCCGCTGAGAAGAAGCTTTGTCCCGGGTGCTAACTTTGTCGTCAGGCTTTTGATTGAGCTGTGTTCTAGCGCTACGATCGTTTGTTTGCCGTCCGTTAGGTGAAGTTTAAGCATTCGTCGTCTGAGGGGGGTAGAAATTTGGAATTTACTGAAAGTCTAATGATTTCAATATTCAAAATTACGTACTTTTTCACATTCGTTGGAGCCTGGTTTCGTCTCATCTGCACTTCATCGTCTGCTTCATCCAGCTTTTTATCGTATAGCGCTCTCCACTGATCATAAGCGGGTTCAGCTGAAGTAAAAGAAATGCACTATTGAACCAAATTCTGCTTCGTGACACCTACTCACACCCTTACAGATATCAAGCAAGTACTGTATCTGCACCGGGAAAGACCCCTTCAGTGTGTGTTGCTCCACCTTAGCAACCAAATCGGCCGGCAGCACGGCGATGCCAACGTCGTTCAGGTCTGCCAGTAGCCATTGGCTGAAAGCGAACTGGAACAAACTTTCGTTGGAGGATTGTGGGTTTTCCTGCAGGCAAAAGGTGACACATCCCGATAGCCACTCTTCCAGCGTTTTGATGTTGAACTCGCGTAGGAAGCGCATCTTCACTAGTTGGGTACGATTTGTTTCCATCATTTTGAGGATAGCAAACACTTTACGTAGCTTTCGGTTCGCAAATGCTGCATTCGTTTTATTTTCTTTGCGGTTTCCGCAAGACTTTTCGATAGCTGTGTTTTTAAATTGATTTGTTTACATCTTCATTGCAGAGAAATGTCACTGAAAAGCGCGCGTTTTTTTTGATAACGGTAGTGGTCTCAACATGGGTTATGTTTGGTGTATTTAAGAGTAAAATGATATATTATATTTGGTGGCTTCTAGTAAAGTGCGAGTAGTTTTATCAACAAAAGGCAGTTATAAGATTAAATTTTGTAGTAAATTGTAATTGGATTTATATTTCGCTTTCTCCCCTGATGACGGCATCTGTCAAAATAGTCCAACCCAGAAGAACGCCAGTCGAACGTAAACAAAGCTAAACACTTAAACAACATAAAGACTATCACCAGTTCTTGGTTTCTTTCGTAATTTATAAAATATATCAATATACCTATATGCGACATGTCGAGTTTATATTTGTGTCGCCTCTGTTTACAAAAATCAAATGCTTCTTTCACCATGGTGACTAAGGATTGCTCAATAGTGGACACTATTTATAAAGTAACATCATTGCTTGTAAGTCTGAGCATTGTAAGAGTACCGGAGTATATGAAAACGTGAGCATTTTCTTCTGGTTTTAGGTGCTGTCCAACGAAACTGAGACGGTTCTTTTGTGTGAAGATTGCCTTATACTATTGACACAGTTTGACCAGTTTCGTGAATCTTGCCTGGAGAATGATGCAATTTACAGGCAGCTTTTAAAGGAAGTGCAATCTGTAACAGCAGATCGATGCGACGAAGAAACGCTTGACGAAAAAGTGGTGATCATCGAACCAGAAGAGGCGGAAAAGCTTAATCTAATTGAAGATGCTTTCTCCGATTCGAAGGAACAAAGCGACGATAAATTGATTACTGTAGAAAAATCAGGAAAAGAAGAACCAACGGCATTGAAACAATCGGCGAAATTTAAAACCGTCAGGCAAACAAGAGCACGAACGACAGCTGAAACAGATTCACCTAGCATGATGAAACAGAAAGAGCCTAGCAACATACATATCCAAGGCAAGAAAACGAACCAATCGACGTCAAAGAAATATAGACCGCTCTCTTCGTCAAACAGACAGCTGTCGTGTGTGCAGTGTGGCAAGCTGATACGCCGTAGCAACATGAGCAAACACATGGAAACGCACGATCGGCAATCGCCACAGTTTATCTGCTCGCATTGTGGCAAATATTTTAGCAACGTGCATTTGCTGAATGTGCACGTCAACAGTCACCATACATTCGAGCAAAAGTACGAATGCCAAGAGTGCGGCAAGGTTTACTATCGCCCTAACTCACTACGGGAACACATTTACGCTAAACATTCGAAGGAAAAGCGGTTCGAGTGTAATGTTTGTGGCCTGAAATTTACCAACTTCTCGAAGAAGTCCTACCACTACATCAAAGCGCACACGGAAGAGAAACCGTTCGTATGCCAGTTCTGTAACAAAGGATTTAAAATTAAGTACGTTCATAGGTGCAGAGATAATTATAATAATGATAGTATTTTTAATATTGATCTTTAACTTTTGACAAAATTTTCCAGAAGTGACCTGACGGTGCATGTTCGCACTCACACAGGTGAAAAACCATTTTCGTGTGATATATGCGGGAAAACGTTCAGCAAGAGCTATAACGTGGTGATACACAAAAAATCTCATCGTAACTATAAGAAAGAGACTGAAATGAAAGTATTGGAAGTAGAGGAACAAAAATGAATATAGTTGGTCGTTGTAGTTTTGAAAATAATAATAATTGCATACATTTGCTTTCGCTTTCATTCCGAATTTTTTTCAAGCGAAATGACCGTTGAAATGGTGAAGCGAATTGACAGTCGCACTGTAAACAAGCGAATGTGAGTGAAAGGAGCTCACTGGTAGTTGTCTGTTTCTGGGATTAGCATGTTGTAAACATAAACAAAGGGTACGGCAAATGAATGCATCACAAGGAACGCAAATTTACTAAAAATTAATGTAAAATGTCGAATTTAAACGTGTGCCGATTGTGTCTCGAGGAAGGTAGTGCTGTTTTCGAGGTGCTAACGAACGAGAGCACTCTTGTGGAGATGATATATAAAGTAACATCACTACGGGTAAGCTGGAATGTGAGCTGGATGGCAGGATGTGAGTGCGTAGAGATGTATTGAAATTCATGGATATTTCCTTTTTGGTTTAGGTATTAGAGGATGACACCAACACTGTTCTTCTGTGTGGAAATTGCCAGTTAGAATTAACACAATTTTACTATTTCCAACAAGCCTGTATTCAGAATGATGAAATTTATCGACAGCATTTGGTAAATGAAAAGCAGATTAAAACGGAACAACCCAGTGATGACGAATTAAATTCTTTTAAAATGATTGTCGTGGAGGCGAACGAAGCCCAAGAATACGAACTGCTCGATGAAAATGAGTCGAATGACAAGGAGAAAGATCAGTCAAACGAAAAAGAATCATCGAAGACATCGAATATCATCCCAAATCAATCGAGTTCCAAAACCACCAGAGAACGAATCAAACCTAGCGCAGTTGGTAAGAGATATCAAAGTAATTCAAAAGTTAATCAAAGAAAGGTAACAAGTCGCAGTGGAAGTCAAGTAATCAAATCCGAACGAGCAAAATATAAAGCACTTTCCGCCTCGTCACGTACCTCGTGCACTGAGTGTGGCAAAATGATTCTCAACTGCAACATGAACAGGCACAAGGTGATGCACGCGACCAAACCGAATCAATTTTCCTGCCCGCACTGCGATAGACAGTTCAAGCTAACGCACCTGCTGAAAGTACACATTAATAGCAAACACACGTTTGAGCAAAAGTTCGAGTGCGATATCTGCGACAAGGTGTTCTATAATCGAGACTCACTCCGGAGACACGGTTATGAGTACCATTCGTTGGAAAATCGGTACCAGTGCCGGGAGTGTGATATGTCTTTCAATAGCAAGGCCAAAGAGAAATATCATTACTTGAAGGTTCACACGGATGAGATGAAGTATACCTGCCAATACTGTGGAAAAATGTTCAAAATGCGGTACGATGCTTGTTTTCGGCTGTATTATGTTGATCTTGTGAAATAATACCTTTTGTTACTTTCTTACACCTATTTTGCAGAAGCGATCTAACGCTACACCTACGAACGCATACCGGAGAGAAGCCATTTTCGTGCGATATATGTGGGAAAAAGTTCAGCAAAAGCTATAACGTGGTGATACACAAGAAATCTCATCGGACTGACAACAGCTTCGGCCAAAAGAATGCGTGAAGGAAAAGCAATGTAAAGTCGGAGTAATTTAAATAAATTGTGAACGACATCAAAAAATAAATCACTTATTTCCAGCAGTTGGAAAGAACATTTATGAGTATTTTAAAACTCATTTATTTAGAATTTAGAACAAAGTGTGAGTGAAAGCAGCTCTCCAATGTTTTCTCCGATGTCAAGCAAAGGATGGTAGAACAAAAACAAAACTCCCTACGTACAGATTCTCCAAAATCAATCCAATCAATAAAATCATGTAAAATGCCCGGCTTGAACGTGTGCCGCTTATGTTTGGAAGAAGCTTGTGCTTCGTTTGTCGTACTGAGCAGAACAAATGTTCTCGTGGAGGTAATATATAAAGTAACATCGGTGCAGGTAAGATTTCTTGAACAAGCGTAGGTAAGCGAAATTGAATGAAAATTTCTTCGTTTTGTAGGTTTTATCGAATGAAATCGACACGGTTTTTCTGTGCGGTAATTGCCAGTTCCAGTTGATACAGTTTGACAATTTTCGTGAAGCTTGCTTACAAAATGATGAGATTTATCAACAGCGTTTGGCGGACGAAAGACTCGTAGAAACAAAACAAAGAAATGATGAAAAATTGAATGATATTAAAATGGTAATGTTAAAAGTGGACGAGGCACAGCAATGTAATCTTATCGATGAGAGCGATTTGTGCGTGATAAAAGAAGAGCCTTCGGAAGACATAGAAGCTGTAGTGCATACGAAGCCCATAGTATTCGAACCAGAACAGAACCTTATAACAGAACCTTATAACTCTCCAGATGCGATGAAACTCGAACTCAACTCCAGTGAAGAAACTCGAGTTGAACAATCCAAAGGATCCAAACCTCCTACTCGCTCCGCATGCGTTCAATGTGGTAAAATGATTCGCAACTGCAACATGAAAAGACATCTCGAATCGCACGATCCCGTTGCGTCGCAATATCCTTGCTCGTATTGCGGAAAACATTACAGAAATACACATCTTCTGAAAGTTCACATCAACAGCAACCACACGTTCGAGCAGAAGCACGAGTGTAACGAGTGCGGCAAGTTTTACTACAGTCTCAAATCGTTGAAGGTGCATTTCAACGAAAAACATTCCCAGGAGCAACGATTCAAGTGTACAGAATGTGGCATGAAATTCAGCAGCTTTTCGAAAAAGAAGCTACATTTTCTGAAGGAGCACACGAGTGAGAAACGGTACACATGTCAGTTTTGTGGCAAAGGATTTAAAATAGGGTACGGTGGTTTGTTGGTGCAAATCAAGCGATCGTTGATGATATAATGTAATGGATTTCTGTTTGTTTTCCTTCACTATTTTACAGTCACGACTTGACGCTGCATGTACGCACGCATACAGGAGAAAAACCGTTTTCCTGCGATATATGTGGGAAAAAGTTCAGCAAAAGTTATAACGTAGTAATACACAAGAAGTCTCATAGGAATGATAAAAAACGAAAACAAGATAAGTGACCGGTACGCTCAACATGTTGAAATTATTCTGATGCTAGCTGGAATAATTCTATGTTAAAATTTTTACTAATTGTTGTACCATATATGTATAAAGCTTGCACTATTTACGAAACAAATTTGTTGCAGTTTTCGTTAAATTGTTCAAATATTTTGTTCGTGACCTATCTACAGTCGCATTTTTTGAAACAATGAAACATCATGAAATCAATTTGCGGATGTTATTTCCTTCTGATGAAATATATTGTATTAGAAGTACTGAAAATGAAAGAGTTTAGAATTCGTTAATAATAACTCAAATAGATGTTTCATTCATGAAATACGTTAACAATTGCGAAAACAAATTGTCAATGATAGGGTTAAATGCGATCTTATCAACAGTGCAATTGAGAATCCAATTTGGTGAGCTGTAAACGGATGAATGTCCTTGAAAGAAGCCCGTCCAATTTTTGTCTTTTGTCAAAGGACGTAAACAAATAAATAAACCTGATGATCTTTTTAAACAAAAATTAAGCATGTCCACGATACTGGAAGCGGCGGTCACGATTAAACCGAAAACCCCTGAGGAGCAGGAAGTGTTAAAAAACCTGTGGTCGGTAAGTATATAGACCCAGTGTTTTTTTTGTACGACAAACAATGCACGTGAATCCTTTTCGACTCACCAACGGTTTGCCGACATTCCCTCTAGATCCGACCGTGCTACTTATATAATGAAGAGTACGAAGACTGCACGAGTATCAAGGCCCGGTTTCATCAGTACTTCATACACGGTGAATCGATCGATTGCAACCAGTGGAAGCGTGATTTCGACAACTGCACCCGCTTCGAACGCAACGCGACTGACACAAAAAGTGCGCTCGAGCTGATCGACAGCGAGCGGAAGCGTCGTGAAGAGCGGATGCGGGCGCACTACGGCAACAACGTGTGGACGAAGCGTGCAGGACCACCAGCCGACTGGTCGAAGCCATTGCCGGAGCACATGCAGAAAGAGTATGAAAGTTCATTTCTCGCGTCTAAAGCGAAGGAACTGCGCGACGGGCCATCAACACAAGATGCGTCTGAAAGTTCTTCCTGTTCTATAATGTGACCGTGCAATTCTTTCGCATACTGATTGAATAAAAGTGTATTTAAAATATCAGTAACCGAGGGGACCGAGCAATCATGTATGAGATTAAATAATGATGTGTGATACAGTGATCGGTATATAATGCGATATGAAGACTGTTAACACATTTAGACAACTTGAACTTGAACACTCGTTTTGGTGATAGTGCAAAAGTTTTGAAAATCATTTTCCAATCCGTTGGGTTGCGGGTTTGTTTAAAAGCCTATCGCAATCGTACGCAAGTATTAAATATGTTCACTGTCGCTTTAAATTCGAGCACGTCTATATTGCTGTATTTTCCGTCTTTGCTTCGGTGCTTGGAAGTGGCATTGTACCATCCGCCAACAGAAGGTTCCGGTGTGATTTCTTGTGTATCACCACGTTGTAGCTTTTGTTGAACGCTTTGCCACAGATATCACACTTGAACGGCTTCTCTCCGGTATGCTTCCGGATGTGTAGCGTTAAATCTCCCCTATAAAAAAGAAAAATACAATGAAATATTTCACCGACACCAGCTTCGCCCTACTTACTTAAACTTAAACGCCCATTCACAGTACGGGCACGCGTACGGCTTAACGGTTGTGTGCTCCTTCTTGAAGTGATGCCACCGTTGGGCCCAGCTGGTGAAGGATGTACCGCACTCGGAACACACGTACCGCTTGTCGTCGGTGTGTTTCGCTAACTTGTGGTCCTTGAGCGAGGTCGGCCGAAGGTACACTTTATTACACAGATCGCACGGATACTTTTTCTCCAGTGTGTGGTTGCTGTTGATGTGTAGCTGCATCCTACGCGGATCCTTAAACGATTTGCCACAGTACGAGCAAAACACCTTCGGTCGGTTTGGATCATGCGTTAGCAGATGCTGGTTGATGTTGTTGCGCGCGATCATCTTCCCACACACGGCGCAAGGTAGCTTATTTTTCGCGTTTTCCTCCTTTTTCTGGCGTTTCTTCCGTTCATTCGATAACCCACCATTCGATGAGCCACTGTCGGCTTTCTCTGCCGTCTCGTCCAACAGTGGTTCGTACAGAACGTCTGTATCGTCACAGTCATTATCGTCGACCGTCTCTACTAAACACTCCTCAATAAATGCGTCTGTTTCTATGCTCGACTGGAGCGGTTCTCGCAAAGGAACACCGCAAGGATTCCCCACCACGTTGATGGTAACAAACTCCGACAGTTCGGCGTGTGCCACCGATGTCAAGGCTCGAGTGAACTTCTGCCGAAAGATGGCATCGTTGGTGAGGCAACGCTCGCGAAACTCGTAACACTTGATAAGTGCATCCTTGCACACAACGCAGATGAAATAGTTAACCGTCACGTCCAGAATGACCTGCGAATCGGGAGCAGGAGTGAAAGAGTTACACAGGATTAGAGTCTATCGATACCGTTTGTCTCGTCAGCCGCTCCACTACCTCGATGGAAGTTGTTTCCTCTATTGCTTTTATAATATCGTCATCACCGTTCAGTGGAACCAACGTGCCGTACATGCTGTCCAGCTCTTCCCCCAGGCACAGGCGACAAATTCGCTCCGTGCTGGCCATACCGGATGGGTTTTGCAGCAACAAATATCTCGTTAATTACGAGCGCTAAAAGTGCAACAACACTTGTTTACATTATTGTACTCCCGTTTTCTGAAAGGCGACAAAGTGTTTACAAATGCTCCGCGTTGACAGCGTATCGCGCGTCGTTTGACGTTTAGTATCGCTTCCATCACGCGCATCAAATCGCTAGGAATTGAAATCAATTCGTTTTTGAGTTTTAATGCAGTGTTGTTTAATGGAAGTTTGTTTTAAAAGTACAATAATTAGTACCATTCGCTAAGTGTTAAGATAAACAAAAATAAATGTACTCGTTTGCATGCTGGTTCTAAAGAATTTTGAAGAAAAGGTTTTCTAACGCTTTAATTTATAAGCCCCTGCTGCACGCCAAAGGAAGAAACGTCAAAAAAGTAAATACAAGGAATTTTGACTGATGCTCTCGCGTGCTTCTGTTTCTTGTTAGTTCTCGTTCGAAATTAGGCAATTACTAAAGTGTGGAATGTCCCTACCTAACTAACACACGAATGGTGAAAAACCAAAGCAGCTGGTAAATGGACAGTGCAAACGCATCGCTATAGTTGCATTGCGTTCCAGAACAGTAGGCTCACTAGGCTTTTGTTCTGGAGTCTTCTTGCAGATAGTTTAGACGCTACCACACTGGTGGTGTACCGCATTGAAAACGATCCGTCGTTTCCCCAATTCCAAGAACACGTCACGCAGCTCGAAATGGCCGAAGAGTTTAGCAAACTAAGCGACGACGAGCTATCGACGCACGATCTGCTAATACAGCATAAGCTTGAGGTAATAGACGACAAGATCACCCGGTTAAAAACGCAAAAATCGCAGCTTTTGGAACTTGTCGAGACGATCAAGCAAGTGCGTCAGCAGCGTAAACGGCGACAGACCGGTACCTCGGACTGGACCGAGGAAAACTTCACCTGGTCGGTGAAAGCGCGAGATTTGCTGCAGACAGTATTCCGGCTGGAAGACTACCGGCCCCAGCAATTGCGCACGATAAACGCCCTGATGGCCGGCAACGATGTGCTGCTGCTCGCACCGACCGGCGGAGGGAAAAGTTTGTGCTTTCAGCTGCCGGCACTACTTAGCGATGGCCTGACGGTGGTCATATCGCCGCTCATTTCTCTCATGGAGGATCAGGTGTGGTCGATGGAGCGTGTAAACGTTGCGGCTCGGCTTTTGTGCAGCACAACCGATAAGACGGCGATCACGCAGATACACAAAACGTTGAATACGAAGCGATCGCCAGATTTTAAGCTACTGTACGTGACGCCCGAGCGGCTGTCCAAGAGCAAGCGTTTCATGACAGCCTTGCAAAAGTGCTACAACAATGGGTATTTGGATCGATTTGCAATCGGTGAGTTACTTTAAACTATTCCATAGAGATTAGTATTTTCTTAGCGCTAGACAATATGTACTACTATTTACAATTGCATTCCTTCCTACAGATGAAGTCCACTGTTGCTCTCAGTGGGGTCACGACTTTCGGCCGGATTACAAGTTTCTCGGCGTGCTGAAGGAAATGTTCCCGAAAGTACCGATACTCGGCGTCACTGCGACCGCCACCACCAGGGTCATTACCGATGTGCAGCAGATGCTCAAAATACCGGACGCGATTCATTTCGTGGCATCGTTCAATCGACCCAATCTCTACTATCACGTACTGGAGAAACCGGTCAACCGGCAGGAGCAGTACGATCTTCTCGCAAACCTAATGGTGACGCGCTTTCGCAAACAGTCCGGCATCGTGTACACGTTCTCGATGAAGGATGCGATCGACATATGCAACGAGCTAAACGAGCGGGGTCTGAAAGTGGCCCCGTACCATGCGAATCTCGAAACGGCGGATCGCACAAAGATACACCAGCTGTGGCACAGTGGTGACCTGCAGGCGGTCGTAGCGACGGTCGCATTCGGTATGGGAATCAACAAGGGAGACGTACGGTTCGTGATACATCACACGATGAGCAAGAGCATGGAAAACTTTTACCAGGAAAGTGGCCGCGCCGGACGGGATGGAGCACGGGCGGACTGCATACTGCTGTACCATTTCGCGGACATCTTTCGCATCTCGACGATGACGTTCTCCGAGAATATGGGGCTGAAGAATGCGTACGCTATCGTGAATTACTGTATCTCGACCGACGAGTAAGTATGGGACCCAAATCGAACCGACTGATGGCCGTAAAGTTCCGAAAAAAATAGCGGAACTAATTTAACGTGTTGTGTCTCATTTTCCTTTCCCTCCTTCTTCAATAATACATTTTATGCAAAATTAATTCACCGCAGATGCCGCAGACAGATCATCTCACGCTATTTCTCTGAGGTGTGGGGAGCAGAAGACTGCAATGCCATGTGCGACCGGTGCGCAAACAATGATCGAGTTCGTCCGGCTCTGGAAATCGCACCGTATGTCACCCAACTACGCAGCATCATCGCGAAGGCCGACGTGGAGCACAAAAGCCTAACTGGCTTGAAGCTTGTGGACGCGTGGTTGCAAAAGGGCCCAACGAATATACGCCTAAATGAACCGGCACCGATGCTCTATCGTGCCGTGGCGGAACAGATCGTCGCGTACTTGATCGTGCACAACTATCTGAAGGAGTCGTTCGTTTACACGCCGTATGCGACAATTAGCTACATCAAGAAGGGTTTTGCAAATGTGACGGAGGAAGAGTCGCTCAAATTCCCGTTCGGGAAGCTGTTTCCGCTACCGACCGTCGTGGGCGCTACGAACGGGCACACGCCATCGACTAGCGGCATAAGGAAGCGAGTAAACGGCCGGACCGAGAATAGTGTCAAAAGAAAGGTGGCCAAAGCTGGTGATAGGACGAGCACCAGTACCCAATCGCAATCTGTTCGATCGGAGAATGCTTCGGTGAGCATCAGTAAGGAGGAAAATGGTGACGAAAACAGCAGGGAAGAGGAAGTAGTTGTCATTTCGGAGAACGTCGAAGTGATTGAAATCGATGGAGATTGAATGGGAGTTTTAAGTGCAAAAAAATAATATTTAATGTAAAGTATGTTTTAAACACTAGAACTTACATCAATTAAGAGAAAGAAATGTACGCATTTACATCGCCAGGTACGGAGGTTTGAAGTTTAGTGCATTTCTAAACCGTCCCGAACTTCGCATGGCCATTTGCCGGTGACGACGCATCGCTTCAGTAATTTCCTGCGGTGTGATGGGCTTCACGCCGTCCAATCCGCGGCCCTGCGACACTTCCGGGCAGGCGTGGAGCATATTGTATGATTTACCTGCAAATTTCACATAGAAAAAAGAACATAGTTTTCTTTCGCAACTATTGTCGTTTGGTGCGTTTTTCACTCACCGGAAGGAGTAACGCGGCTGTACGGATCGACATTCCGGTTCGATGAGTTGAGCCGGGTGAGAATGCAAAAATCCACCAGCACAGCGATCGTCTCGTGCGCTAGGTAAGCTAATGTCAGCAGGCAGCTCTGCGTGATGTTCACGTCCTCCGGAATGTTCAACCACAACCGCATGCGGCTCTTCATGACCTCCGTGTTGCGGTGCATGAACGAAGCCCGGCGGGCCCCTATGTACTCCTCATACTGTCGCCCGCTCAGTATCTGCGAAATGCGATCGGCTCGGAACAGGCGGCGCATCTTTTCCTCGTCGTACCGTTCTGGAACCTCCCGGTCCGAATCGTCATCCGACGTTTCCGATGACGCACCGAGGTTTAGGTGCGAGTAGCGCCCACCGCACAGGTCTTTCAGGCGCTTCTTCATCAGCGCCATATCACGGAAGTACTTCTGAAGCCGTGCGACACGCACCGGGTTCTTGCGCATGATGTACTCGAAATCGCGCCGCGAAAGGGTCGGCGAGTTCGGGCGGGACATCGCGTGGTCGATTGCTTCCTGCATGATGCCGCGCAGCTGCTGCAGAACTATCTTTTCCACCAGTATCACTGACTCACGAAGTGGTTTCTCGCAGTCTCCGTAACCGCGCATAATTTGTGCGATCTCGTTGAAAAAGATGGACTTGTATTCGCCTCCGTCATACGAACTGCCACCGGCGCCACTGCCGGTTGTTCCGGTGGGTGGAGTGCCTGGGTTCGGGTGGATGGCCACGTTGATCGTGGGACGGGCGGATTTTTTCGACGAAATATCACGTAAATTTGCCATGCTGTGTGAAGAAGTTGCGGAACAGCGTTTGTTGTTATTTACACCGGTTATTTTATATCTCCAGTTCTGTTTATGTTTTATTTGACAGTAGAGAGCGCTGCACTGTGAGAGCGAGTGTGGGCATGCGAAATGTCAGCGCTTCTATTCTATTGTATTCGTAGAGCTTTAAAAAGATCGTTGAAAAGATTTTGTAGAATTGAGTTTTTAAATAAAACCATTCTGAGTTTAAACATTCAATTTTATCAAGGATAATGCCCAGTGATTTTGATTCCATGTCCATCCATGTCAAAAGAATGGAGATCGTTTATATTTAAGTTGCAATAAAAACTGAATTCATTGCAATCGAACATTGAAACAATTTTTGGAGATTTTTGGTACCAATTAATTGTGCAGTACTAAGAGCGATGGGACTGTACAGCAGACACTAAACATAGCATAAAGCAGGATTTTAACTCCTTTCCTAACAGCCTATAACTGGTCACGGCGAAACACATCCGTAACGTGCGTTAAATAGATTATTTTTCAAACTGCATTCTCTTTACGGTGTGTTTCCTGCTCGCATTCACCCCTGATGGCTGCCATCAGGGTTACACTTTTCGTTCATCACCAGACTTACCAGGCTACAATTTTCTCACCCAATTGGATTAATTTTTAATTAACCGTTTTAAAACAGCCTACCAGGTTCATCATTGGCAGTGGAATAATGGGCATGCAGTGTAATTTGTATTTGATTTGCTCAATTATTCGCCACATGCTCTTACGGTTATGGGATGCATGTTTTCCAGCACCATTGGCCAGTGAAGGATAGACGAGCTGTTCAAATTGAATTGAAAGGTGGTGGAAGTATTATGTGCAAAAACTGAGGTGGGATTGGTACGCTTTTTACAACATCGTAACTATTTACTTTTAAATTTTATTCTACAAACGTTAGTTAATTAACTCATTCGTACTTGGTCGTGCTTAATACTAATTCCACGCAATAGAGCATTTTTTATTGGCGATTGAACGTTATTAATTAATGACATATAAACTGGTACGTCTAAAAATCTAACACCATTCCACCCCTTGAAGCAATGCATAATTTTCTCATCATATTTCAACGATATTTAAAAAGAACAAACGGTCGTTGTTAACTTCCTCATCAAGTACATCCATCGATCCCCTTCCCAGCAAGCTTGTCGCATTTTTGAACGGAACATTGAATTCATTTATTATCCCTTTCCGTCCTTTTCCCGAAGCACCGGAGCCTGACCTGAGAGCGCAGCTATGTTGGATGTGCGGCAGTAATCATCGTTATTGCAGCAATTATGAGCTTCGGTGGGTGTTTTTATCTTCCGTTTGGAGGATGGAGTTTAATATTTATGCCACCGTACGCCACATACGGCTGGCCGGGTTGGCGTAAAGATGACGTTCGCATTTTTATGCACGACCTGTTGTTTTACTTTTGCACGTTCGTTTCACCAGCCGTTTAGTAAGAGTGTTACGCGCTACAGATTCCCCATCACGATTGATTGCTTTCGATGCGAGCGAGCTTATGTGTGTGTGTGTGTGTGTGTGTGTAAAGGTAATTATACCAATTTTAAAATTAAACGCATCCTTTCTCCCAGATGAAAAGCGAAAAATGGTCTGATAAAACCAATCGATAGCCATTTACTGCTGGCTGCTGTAGAAACATGCACTACCACACGGTTGCGACATATGTCAGCGAGCCGGAAGTCCCAAATGGCGGCGCAGTCTTTCATCCAAACTTTCGTTGTAAGTGGTACAAAATTTATAATCATTTCTAATTAATGGTGCCGAAACCGAAATGGAACACGAAGATAATGTGCTGTTTTTATGGTCATTTTTGCTCACCATCACACATTCATTATAGTGCCGGGGCGTCCTTTAATGTGTGTAATGATGCAATTTATTCATGGCCTTAAGCGCGACTGGCAGCTCCGGATGCGAACCAATGGGACAGACCAGCACAAAAAAAAACAAAAAAAAAACAAAAAAAGAACGTTGTAGCATATGTGGTGAATGATTAAATTAAAGTTCTGGGTACGTGATTCTAATTATTACCGGCGGGCCCGTGTCAGCCAGGATCACGGTGACGTGTGACTATGAAATGGGAACGGCTATTGGTCGGTCAGTAAAGGGATTTTCAAGTGACTAAAATGCACTGTCGGGTCGACCTGGCAGAAGTAATTCCATTTGACGGGTGTCTGTTTATGAACCGATCAAATCGGCAATCTGTGTTGTTGTGTGGATTAGTTGTCGACTAATTAATACACTAGGACACACTGGAGAGGGAGTGAAAAAATGTGTCATTTCCCCTGGGACAAGAATGGGGATGAAGTGTCCCATTGAGGTTGGGCTTTCAGATGGTTCAGGGTTGACAGGCGACTGTCAGTTATAACGACATTCAGTTATTAGTGTTGAAGTGATTAGTGTTGAATATTTGTCTATGGGTAAGGGTAAGGGGTATGTATGAAAAATAGAGTTAAAAGAACAAATTTTCAAAAAAAATAAAATTACTACAAAAAATTAAAACCAGGTATCAGGTTAATCTCTCTCTCCCCAAATGTCAGTGGTCTTCAGTGCCGTACAGCAAAAATAACGTATGCAACGGAATTTTTACCACCGGTGCCGCGTTTGAGCTTCATTGAAACACGTCCGGCGTTGACGTGACGTTGACCGACGCGTCTAAGTGGTCATGTTTTCGGTCGTTAATTGAATGATCGATGGAGTTAGCTTCCAGCGTATAGGGACGAGCACACACATGGCCATGCACGGCTGCGGACGTTTCGGTGATGTTCGATATGTGCGGCAAGTGGTTTTAGAATGTTCATTCGACAATGACGGGCTGGGGGTTGATTAGTATACGATCTTGACACTAATAAAAGTACTCGTTTATTATCGCGCTCCGGTATGAGAAATAGAATGTATAATATAGACGCAAAAAAAATTTCCAGGACTTCAACATTTTTCTGCCCCTCCACTTGAATCTGTCGCGAATTTCAGAGAAATGAAAATTTTATTACTACCTCCAAACATTTTCCTCAGCCTAATGCTGGGAGCGTGCTAGCGGAAGGAAGTAAAGGAATATGTGAACGTCCTCCGGTGCATCGTCCCCGGGTTTACCAATTTTCCAAGGGCATAGAAATTGGAGCCGACACCAAGCGCACCAGACGGTTCGCTCACAGGCGGTGTGCATAAGTGAAACTGACGTTTTAAATTCGATAAACCTGTCCGGAGTGGAAGAAAATCGGATGCACGATGTCGTTAGCGAGCGCCCGAGGATCGGGTTCCCGTGCACGGGGCAGACGCCCCACGTGACACTGGAGCCAAGGGAAGATGCAAACCAAAAACCAAGTCAACACAGAACTACCGCCCACCAAAGGGTAAGCCCCGGCAGAAAGTGCATTCTGTGGTAGTCTTTTGTCCCTTTACGCTCCACACTGGTAGGCAAATAACTGTTGTGACTTCGTACATGATTTGACTTTGGGCGGACGACAAGGCCGAACGGTAGCCATATTAAAGAATGAGAAGCAACTCCTCCAAACTGCCCGGTTGTAGAGGGATTTACCAAAATAGAGATTTGCTCCCATCCACAAAAAAAAAGAAAGGCGTACAAACATGGGGATTAAACGCTGTCACCGTGTCAGTTCAGTTCCTAGTTTTATGTTGTTGTTTTTTTCAAACTGAAGTCCAGGTCCCAGCAGTGTTGGGGACATTGTTCACGTCCAAGTACGTCCCGGGCGGTGGTCCCGGCTAGCTGGTCAACGAGAATTGGCAAATTGTTTTCCAACTGCTCTGCAAACCCCTGCCTTGACACTTTCGACACACAATTTAGCTAACCTGGCCGGGCGGAGTTGCTCCTTCTTGCGAGCAGTCAATTCGTTAGTCAATTCGCTGTTTCTGCGCACAGTGGCTTCTTGCGGTTCTATTTCGATTTGTCGGTCAGTCGTTTTTGAAGCACATAGTATGTCGGTGAGGTTGGACGGGAGAACTGGGAAGCTGCAGCTACTGGGTGCGTGGAAAAGGGTAATCTGGAGAATATAAATGGATCTCACAAATTGGGTGAACCAACAGTCGGAAATGCAAGCTTTCGGGTTTGTTTTGCATAAACAGGACATTGTGGCAGCAGGAAAAGACTGTAGAGGATTGTTTCTTGAGTTACCACGCAACAGTCCGGTATGCTGACCGTCAAATGTCCATCCGTAGCGTGGATTATTATGGACGTGTACGTTCATTAGAACGAAGGAGAGAACAATAAATCACTTGAAAGGTCATGTATCACGATATTGGCGAATTTTAAAGTTCTTCCGTTGGTTTACTGTAGAAGATTTGAAAAAAAATTGATAACCTCCAACCATTAGCATTCCCAGTGATATGAAGGTAATTTAACGTTTAATGTAGGAATTGTGCATTTCAAAATGCTGCTACTTCGCAAAACATGTTTGTGTCTATTAAAAGGACTATTTTTTATTAAAAATGATATACTCTGGAGAAAAATAAGCCAATGTGCTTTCGAAACATTTGAGAATTTTCCTGAAAGAACCATATCGAACCATGAAGCGATAGTTTGAACTCACGATTTCATTCAAAAGAGAAACACCATTTTTGGGCACATTTTTCAAACCCACCACGCGGAGATTTTACTTCAATTTCAATCACAACACCGATGCGATATGACTGTCCAATGTTTGTCAATCGTCACACGAGCTGGCCACGGTTTGCGCACCATTCACCGCGTACGCCACAGTTCCTCAGTTGCTTCAAACAAATCTGAATAATCGAGTGGCTTTATGCGGGTATGATGGGCTTTAGGCACCACAAAGAGACGACGGTATGAAGCCCGGGATGGATGGTAAACGAAGCCTGTCAATTCGCGCGATGTACGTTGACATTGACAAATATTTCCACTGGGCAAACAGTGCTTCAAGCTCGCCCCTCGCTGGGCTTGGTAGCACCGCTGGATTTGAGCCCGTGTCGGTGTGATAAGTTTTTTGTTTTACATTTTTAACTCACTAAATTCATCCCCAATGATGAATGCATTTTTCGCGGTTGTGATTCTGAAATGTAGACTGTTGAAAAAAAAACAGCCACGGATAAGTGTGTCAACAAGTTATGTGGCATAAAACTCGAAGTTCGCGTATCGGACGGTGTCACTATGTGAGTGAGTGAGTGAGTTGTCCATTTGACAGGCTGGTTATTGAGAGAGTGTTTAAAAAAACGTGAACGAAACAAGAGAACAGTACGATATGAGCCCGCTGCCCCCGGGTGTATCATAGACGCTGGGGTTGGGTGGACACCTTCTCGTACGCTCGGTCTCGCCGAATGGCTCCCCAGGGTGGAGATCGTGCGTTTTCCCCTACCCGGCGCTCACCAACGGGGCGACCATTTGTGGGCAACCAATTTGCTGCCACATGCTGGACAGATGTGTCAACAGGTGCAAATGTCATTAAGGTGAAATCCTAGCCGTATGATAATCGTCCCGAGAGAGGCAGTGCGGTCGGCTGTTGTCGATAAGGCTTTAATGCCGTTATGGAATTTAATTGGAACCATTTGCGCCAGCAACCTGTGTTTGGATCATTCGAGCACTATGTGGCCCTAACCTAACTACTCGTTAGAACAATGGATAATAGTAAGGAATAAACAGTTTTGAACTAATTAATTAAGATTACATACTTTAAGGCGCAATTTGTAGCGTACAGTTGTATCATTTTTTACTTTATTAACCTACTTCTACTCGACCAAAATTTACTTTGGTCTACTCTACATCCTCTCAACATTGCGGATAATAGTTTAGAAAAGCTAGTTTTCCTTGCCGAAACACCATAAAAAAAGGCGTAACATGTTGTACTAAAATTGTGTACTAAAATAAGTAGCACGCACAACGATAAACTGACTGTACCGGACTGAATGAAATAAAACTAATTTTAATCCAATGCCTCTACGAGAGCGTTTTGTATTTAAACAGAAAAAAAGATTCCAGAGAATTTTTGTCACGCTGATTGCCTACTGTCAGGCTGATTGTAACAATTTTCAAACCGAGCGATTATTCTCGCTATTTAAACGTTACAATCACGCACTCATCGTTCTAACATGTTCTAATATGAAACCCCTTGGACGCACAATATTCAAAATGTTTCATTCCTGCCAGACTGTGCCGTGCTCCGGATTCACTTACAAAGTGTACTAAGACATCACTAAGCGTGCCCGACCGACATGAAGACATGGCGGCATTAAAACTTTTCTCCGCTTCATCCCATGACCGCAGACTTGACACGTTACAACGGGCTGGAAATCAAAACCGGAATATTTATTTTCCAGCTTCTCATTTTGTGTCTTTCGCTGCTAGTGGCGCACACCCGTGGAAAGGTCCCGTGGAAAGGTTAGCACCTGAAAGCATCTTTCGCGGAAAATGCTTATTGCAAAAGTTTGACACTTTCTAACGCTCTTGAGATGGGGCTCGTCGTGTAATGTCATATTGCAGCGGGGGCCTGCCACCGGTATAGCGGTTTTAATGGGTCGGTGAGGGCCGTGATTGTTTCCCCGTGACACGAGCATGGCGTAGTCGCACATATTCGTCTTCTTGTTATTATTTTTATTTTGTTGTTGCTGTTGTTCGTCCCACTTACCGACGATAATAACGCTAATGTGCAGTGCATCGCAACACGCACGGATACGGGCAAACCCATCACCCAATGCTTATGACAGCGTTTTCACATAAAACTTATACTACCCACGGGATTACATTTATAATGTTTAAAATGTTTCGGTTGCTACCGCACCAAAGTCGGGTGTAGACGATTCGCGAAAACACGAAAGCGTTCGTTTCAGCGTCTCGTAATATTCGTATACGGGCAAACCTTTGGGGAGTTACGAATGCTCGTGGGAATTGAGATTTCGGGCACTCCACAGCTGGATACAATGTTTGTGTCGTTTCGCGGATGGCGACATATTATGGCACCGGTTCCGGTTTGACGGAGATATGGATTTTTTGGCAATAGTGTATGTGCTGGTCTTTGAGAATAGCAGACGTGAAGCTGTTCTAGGACACGCAGAGAACGATAACTTTAGAAGTGCTCCGAAATGTTCTAGATATCAAAACGCGGCTTGGATCGATGCGATTATGTTTTGCTTCAAAGTTACCTTGTATTGACGTTTACAATCAAGTCCATATCAGTTGTGAATCAACAAAAAATGTTAAATGCTATTAATCCAAGCATTCGTTTTATATTGAATTATGAATCAATCAATAGTTACATAACGTGGAAAACCCTTTACCTATACTATCACAGATCGAAGATCCTGTTTAGTTTTATCGTAATAGGGTAATAGGGTACATATTTATTCTATCAATCTGTAAAACATCTACTCTTACTGGACGATTTATTTGCCATGTTATTACTAATGTTAAAAAACTAAACAGGAACATGCCGAAGGGAACGCAAAGAAAAACTAGCTCCGCCGTATTAGAACATCAGCTCAAACGGCTTACTTTGATCAACCAACGACTTCGCTCTTTAAACACGCTGTACGACACTGCTGCCATCTAGCGGGCACCAAACTGTCAAGTGAGTTTTGGAAAGTCTCGTCAAAACGCCCGTAGGGAAGGTCCAACTCGAATCGAATTTTAGCTCATTTACGATCGACACAGCACACCCCCTATCTCACACTCTCCACCTCCAGCCCCTCTCCAAGGAGTTGATGGTGTCGAACTCCGAAAATTGCATCACAATTGCAGCAAAAGCTCATAACGTCGAACGGGACGGCAAGTGCGCGACAGTTCTTTCCGGCCTGTGCCGGGGTTGATCTTTCGGTGACACCGGTGTTGCCGGCTTTCGCTAGAGGGCAAGCAAACGGGACGCATTATAATCATCGCTCGTTCCCATGACGGAGCCGGCGAGGAAGAACGCGGCACAGGAAATGCACCGATCCGTACAACCGAGACGAGCGACGTTGGTAGCTTTTGCGACGTTCATGTTTCGCTGTTTTCGTCGTTATTTTTTTTTTTTATTTCGGGAACCAGAAAAAGCAGGTCGTGAAACTGGTGCACGGGTGTACGCTTTCATCTCTTCATTATCGTCATTACACCGTCGTTGAACGCCCCCAAGGAGGTCAGTGAATGGAGTTCGCTTCCGTGGAGCAAAACTTCCCGGCAGCAGCCACCAGCCCGCTTGGAGGATCTCGCTGGTATCGCAATTTTGCAGCGTTCGCGCGTTCGTTTTCGGGACACAGCACAGGCGGCGCTTTGTATCTTCAGCCACGCTGAGGCGATGAGGTGAAATTGCTTTAACGTTCACCCGGTTTTCGCCGGTTTGCGAAGTGTCGCCTTGCGCTTGCGGTGGCTGTTCTTTTCGTGTCATCGTGTCTTTCAGATCCTGCCATCTACAACCGGCAATTGCTCGCTTTCATGCTCTTTTGGTGGTGGCGATGGTGGTGCTGCTGCTCCGGCATATCGTCCTATAGGAGCAACCATCCCCAGAGGTATTGAGCTCTTAATCAGCCGTCCTGCCGCCGGATCCACACAATCCTTTTTCGGGAAGGAACTAGCTGTCATGTTTTCCTCCCTCGCCCCAGCCCGTGCCGAAAGCAACCGGGCTCGCGCCGGAAGTGAGGCAAACAAAACGGGTGCCTTTCACGTTGTTCTGTTCCTTAGGAATCGGTGTCTTGTCGGTGCTTTTAAGGCAGCAAGTTTGCGGCGGATGGCAACGGTACCGGCCCATAAATGGTGCCGTGAAAAACGAGTTTTCACTTTCCACCGCGGAAAGGGAGGGAGAACGCATGATTTCGAGCGATGCCTTGCTACTAACCGGTAGCGGTGGAGGAAGATGAGAGAATTAGGTTGTCGCGAGTGTGTGGATGTGCGTGAACGTGCTAATTAGTACCGAGCGCCGTTTCCGGAGCGTTAGTACCGGAGTCTAGATTCTGTTACTGCAAACGCGAGAACGGAACAGACGATTGAGAGCAATGTCCTTGGTAAAGGGAGTTGTGGAGCCTGTGCCAGAGGGTAGAGTAAAATTGATGTCTCAGTGTGACATCCACGGTGGGATGTGTGATGGAGCCATCTCCCAACAGCCTCGAGACAGCTTAACACATCATTGGTGGTCTTTTGGTTTAACGCAACGGATGACATTTCGGTTTCATGCATCAAACTTATGAAACAAGGGATGGGAAAACGTGAGGCAATAAATAATTGTTGGTCGTGAATTAATATGATGTTCACGTAATGAGATCGCAAATATACAACGACTTTTCTGTTGCGAATAGATTGGTTGCTACCCGGTTCGAAGGTCCAAATTCAGATTCCATTAAAAACCCTTTTGTATTCCTGGGTGAACCTAAGAACAAGATCTAAGATTATTCAATCGTTTTATTTGCAATCAGTTATGAAGCTTTTTCGGCTACATACTTTATTAAAAAAAGGGTTTTTTTATTTTCTTCAACCTGTCTCAATTGCTGTATTCTTTTTTCTGCTCCTCTTAATGCCACTTGCCGGAGGGATTTTTCCTCAGGATGAACAACGTGTGTGCGATATAAGCACATATGGGATGCGTTTTTTTTGTGTGGTTCCTCAACTTGCCGCCTCACTGTCTAAGTGCAGTGACAGTGGCCAGCTGCTGCTACGAAAACATTACGCACAAATACACTTAACACAGAAGGCGCCCGGGCGGGTTCGGAACCGTGCCGTTTGAGCGTGCGACGACCAAAAATACGACCAAGTGAAGGATAAAATCCTTTTAAGCTGCACCGGCTGGTTGGCTGGGTGGTCGGTGCGCTGAAATTGCGCAAAACCGCAGCACCCACAGTGGAGGAGCGGTGGTGGGGAAGAAAAATTGCACGACACGACACGATGACAGCATGTGGTACCGGAAAACCGGCAAGGATGGATAGCCTCAGCAAGCCCCCGGTTGGCTGACCAGGAATCCTCAAAAGTGTCAAAAGCGGGCGCCGAAAAATGCGGCCCCACTTTCCTTGCCCTCTGGTCCCCGCGCACACGCGGTAATGGCGATCTTACCTTCTGTAAGCGGATTAACGCATTTTAGTACGGAAGCAAATTCGCCCAGATCCGCCGTTTTTTCTCTCGCCCCCTCGAGAAAGGTTTACGGGGCAGCTGGTGTGAATGTCAGCGATGAGAAAAACCACACGTCTAACCTTCTTTGCTCCCGGGAAAACACCAGGAAAGGGGTCCTTTCTTTTCGCTTATTTTTTGTATTTTATTTTCGTACCGTACCGCTGAACCGTAGGCTTTATGTTTCCGCTCCCGAACGGTTGCGCTGGAAGTGCCTGGTTGTTTTCACAGCCGCTTGGGATGCGAAGAAAGAGAGAGAGAGAGAGAGGGAAAGAAAAAAAAACAGTCCATCACCACCTACAGCATGGATAGTGTTGAGATGGATTTAAATCGTACCGAGGCTCATCTCGCCGCTTTTATCACCCTCGTTTATTATTTCTAACCACCTCTCTTAAGGGTGCGTTCTACTCGCACGGAAAGTGGCCGGAAAGTGTCCGTATTATGATACTACACCGCCTATTATTAGCGTTTAGTGTCGCACGGCTCAAGAAGATGAGTTCTCTGCAAGGGGCATCTCAGTTTCAAGAGAGTATGTGGCATTAAAAGAGATTAGGCCGATTTAGGCCGAGCGCTTCAACGCAAGGGGGTGCATCATTGTTTTTATCAAAGCATGCTGCGTGTTACGCCTAAAAGTATGCAACGTATCAACTGAAAAAACACTGAATTTAATAAACAAATAATGCTTGACTGAAGCGATTAAAAAATAATTTTAAATCTCATAGATTAACAGATTGGATACTTATAGGCTGAACATTAAATTTTTCGCGTATGAAAGAGTGCATCTTTCATTTATGTATACGTTTCATTGGTGAACAAAATTGTTGTGCAATTGAACCTTTTATCTCATTTTATTGCATTTCTTAAGTGCCTTTGTCTTTTGCATTTGATTAAATATTTGTGTGCACATTTTCTGCTTGCCGACGGTGCGTGTATTTTTCGGACCCTCATATGTAGGTTAAAAATTTAATAAACATCACCATGCGTAGGGCTGCGTAAAAGCTTTCTTCTCGCTTCGGACGAGCGTAGTGAGAAAATAAACCGTCCAGTACACGAAATGGATGAAAAAAGCCAGGAACATTTTCGAGCGCAAAATTCTGAACATTCTTTAAACGTAATAAATGCGGCAGGTGAAATGCACATTCTCCTCGGCTGCACATACAAACACGGCACCGGCAACGTTTGTCGATGTGCAATTGGGTGGATTGGGATGCAAAAAACGAACAAGGCAAAGTACCTCAAAGTAAAGCAAACGAACGCATGGAGGGGTCGAGTAGTGATGGTTCATGTTTGCACTCCTGACGCCGTGTTGTTCACATGACCGCCCGAGCTTCAGATCGGCTGGAATGAGTTTCTGAGGGTGAACGAGAATAAAAACGAATGCTGCTCCTAGGGCAGGAGCACATACAAAAACGCCACGATGCATACATGCACCTGAAAACGATGAGCGAAGTAAGAAAACGGAGTTTAGATTTCGATCTGTTTCCTCTGCCTCCAAGTTCGTTCGTGTGTTTGCGATGCAGAGAATTATTGTTGCTTTTCTAGAAAATGAACCGAGGAAAACAGTTACAAGAAGTAAAGGTGCTTTACTAAGCTATAGTAAAGCAACTCCTTTAAGATTGTGTAAAACACCGTTTGGCACGAAAAATGGACGAGGCAAAATGGACCGGGAAACACTTCATCCCTCCTAGCAGAGAATGTGTGCGTTTATGAGTGAATTCCTTTGTCTATTTGTGGGCGAGAGAGAGAGAGTCAGTTTTAGTGTATTGACGCGCGGAACGTTACTGTGATAAACCAGAACTCAGTAGCTTGGTGGCGTTCCTTTCTCCATGCCTTGTGAATCGTACGCGAGACAGAAACGGCACGCGAGGAAACGCTTTTTGTGGTCTAGGTTATGGCCACACGTGAATGGAAACTGTGATGGATGGTTGTGATGCAGACCGCCGAACGTTTCGCATGAAAATGCTAACTGCGAGCTGGTTATACCGATGTCAGGTTGGTAGAAAGGTAGTTCATTTGTGGTGACTGGATGAGAGTGGAGATTTTGCTTTACCAACTGTAGGCCGATAGAATCTTTGCGAAAATGTGTCATAAGGTTAAGTTGTATCGGCTGTGTTTGCGCCTATAAGTGTATTTAAAATACGTTAAAGCAAAAAAGTAAAAATAGTCCATCCGAACAGGCTGTTCAAAGAATAAAGCTAAATGGTTAAAATAAAACATTCACAAATTAAGTAAAAGTTTATTTTCTCAGTTTATTGGTCGTTAACTGAATGTTGTACTACATTTTGTACTAAAACTCTACCACACCACACTACCACTTGCACTTGCGGTTAGAAAACTTCTGGTGCACAATCGATGTTCGAAGCGTTGAATGCAAAGCACTCCATTCTAGAGAACGTTATGAATACCTACTGCCGTCGGTTTCATTTCCGCTGAAGTCTTAATCCTGGCGAAACCCATGTGATATGAAATACTTTTTAAGGGTTTTGCTAAAGCACTCCTCTTCGTGTTGGTCGTCTTTTATTACAAAAGACGCTTGAAGTGTCTCAAAACATACATCAATTATGATCGAAACAATGATGTTTTGGAGACAGGAACAAGTTGCTACCTCGTTTTGCGGAAGGTACTTAAAATTGTGGACAACGAAACTTCGATTTCCTTTCTTGGTCTGACAGAGTTTGAAAGCGAATTTTCAATGCAAATAAATCATTCAACAGTGGGAGCTTTAAACTAAACCAAAGTAGTTAGCAAGCTTTTAATATTACAACAACGAAAGAACACCTATAAATCCCCTAACAAACCGGTGGGGCAAAGCAAAAGTCGTCGCCAAATGGCATAAAAATCAAAGCATCTTGTGGACGAGCGCGTTTTCAGTTAATGTTGACATTTATTCCCCAACTCCGTTTTGTGCGACTAGCGAAGCAAAGTTTATCAACGCGTGGCCGTGGCGCACAACTCGTGAGCCATTCAAATTTAGAGCTCACGCTTGGAGCAGATTTAATCGACACCCACACTTACCCCAGTGTCTTTTCCGTCGTAGTTTACCCAATAAAAGACTGCTACCGGACAGCTAATGTAGCCGTATGCTAGACGTGGGAATGGTGCCTCTAGAATCTCTTGCCGACGATGGTGGAGTATAAACAAACCGGCTGTTAGAATGGCAAAGGTTACATTTTAATGAATCCAAACTAGGGCCATGTTAAACCTCCCCGGAGGGTTTAACGGCTGGGAAAATGAAGTGTTGAAAGAAATCGCTAAAAATCACCCTCCGGCTTGTAGTGACTGCTACAAAATGTCCGCACCGGAACTCACCGAGTGAGAAAGTGTACACGAGAAAGTGTAATACGGGTGCAACCTACACACGTAGTACGTGTAGTTTTTTGTTGCTTGATGTTCTGCTGCACGTTGTGTAGTGAGGGGATTATTTTACACACCCACAAGGCAGGATCGGAACCGGAGCGAAGAAGGAATAGCCAGCTCTCGGAACGAATAGAAGACATGGGGATGAAAATAATACTTAATCGCCGGATAATGGGAACCAGCGCACAGCCAGCCAGTGTGTCGTAGTAGTCGTACCGATGACACCGGAGTTGGTGGTCAAAATGCAATCTTATCTGATGGAGCTTCTAGTAGGAAGCAGTTCCGGTTAGGTTGATACTTAAGTAAGTTTCGTTTTAGTGCTTTGATAAAGTGTAGCCATTACTGAAGTGCTAGGAGTGGGTAAAGGGGGTAACACGTTTTTAATACAAATATTTAGTTATTTTAAAATGATTATTAAATCACCGAGAATTTGAGGTAAAAAAAATCGGATGTTGTTTTTTCAATGTCATTTTATTACGTACAAAAAACTTATAAGAACACCTAATAAAAGCATCCGGGTGTATCGGAAACTCGTAGCAGCCAGTGAGCATATGGCCCCCGGGACAGGGCAGTGGCAACCAATTTCGGTGATTAGCCGTGAAGATGCGCCGTGGAGAAGTGCATCATAAACCGGAAATGCAAACAACAAGCATGCACGGGCCCGGCGGTGCAGTTACTGCGAAGTCTCGAAAACTCCCAAATTGGTCGTAAAATTTTATTATTATGAAAATGCACCGAATCGAATGGCGAGATGTTTCCCCATTCCGTTCCGGGACTACTTACGACGATGGTCCTGATCGATTTTCTCGATCGGAGAACGAGTGGGGTGGCTTCCGAGTCGAGCGTATACCTTCTGAACAAACATACGCTGAATCGCGTTTGTGGCTGTCCCATTTCGGGAAACCACCGCGGACTAATGGAACGGAGCAAACGAACCCATACCGAAGGAACCATTCTTCAAACCTTCCTACAATTAAGCATTTATTTTCGCATTAAATCTTCCACCTAGTCGTTTACGTACGGGCAGGTGTTTGGATGGATTGGCTTTGAGTGACGATTAACCATAAACCATTTATCAGCTGCGTTTGCAAGCCTTGGCTTCTTTCGTTTTCCACTTCGGACTACTTGTTTTTTTTTGCTCGAAACAGGAGACGCAACATCCGACCGGTCCAATTAAATCATCGTTTTCATTAACGTTTGCGAATGGCATCGGTGTGCTTGATTTAACTTTCACGAAAAGAACGCCAACGGTGGTGGACGAAAATCTCTACCCCTTTTTGAGGTGCGGCCGTTGGTGTAGGTGATTTTCTCAGGGGATAATTAATGGCCCATTGGCATACCCGATCGCCCAGTGTCGATAGCGAGTTCGGTCGGCCGGATTTATGGTTTGCGGCACGGAACCACTTGACGCTGCGTGGGTTGAGTTAGGCAGGGTTGGTTGGAAGAAGACAGGAGACCATCGGTTCGTAAGATGGATTGGAAGTCGTAAAGTTTGCTCTTCAAAGGGACACTCTTGGTTTTGGGTGAAATATATTGTGTTCGATTTGGTTTATTTCGAATGCAGTTTTAGTTGCTTTGATTATGCATTGTGTATCGTAACTAAACTAAAATATTATTTGGGCTGTTAAAATGTCCAGTTAAAAATTTATTTATTTATTTATTTATTTTATTATCATAAAATTACGGTAGAAAAGTTTACAATTCAATCTGTTTTCAGAAAGAACTAGCATAACATGAAATGCACCCAATAATAAATTCATCACCGATCCGTCGCCTTACCGAGGAAACCCTCCAACACCCCACCAGCGCTACGATATATTGTAAAATAAGATTAATGTTGCTTCGAACGGCGATGGTCCACCGAACACTTTGCTTAATGGACGCGAATGCAACGGCAGGATACACCCGTCAGCCATGCAGCTTGCAGCGCCCTGGACCGGAAAGTAACGCTTCAAATGTCCGCCACATCCCGTAACTTGATTACGCATTCCACAGCAGCCCGGAAGCTATGGGGAGGGTGGTGGGTGGACTTAAAAATTAAAAATTCTCCCACACAAAACTGCCGGTGGCGGCGTCAAATCCGTGGTACGTTGCCTTCGAGGAGAGGCAGCGTAGAGAAGACGTCGTAATAAACCTTCCCATCCTGGCATCGTGATGGATTTGTCTCCTCCGAAGCGGAACGCCGCACTGTGCACTAGTGGGCTAAAGACGCACGGGCGCTCATAAATCATATCCAAACATCAGCGCATCTGCCGGATGTGGGGCAGGCAGATCCATTGTCTTAACTGTCCGGTCTTAAGACCGGCCAGAAAGAGGGAGGGCGTGTGTATTTATTTATTTTTTAGCAACGTTCCAACGGATGCTTCTTTCCTGTAGGAAATTCCCTGCCAGCGTTATTGTCATTCCTGCCCGAGGGCTGCTCCACAGTCAATAAAAATCAAAAAACCATCGACCAATAAGTCGAGACAGCGTTGCCAGACCTCCGCCACGGGGATTTACCAGATTCCCCGAGAGTAAAGGATAACGAACGAAGAAATTGCCGGAAATGAATGCGATATTCGAACGGATTCGAATGGGATGTGCCCGGTTTGTTGATACGGGGCACGACTTTCCCGCAGTCAACGCTTGGACTGTGATTGATAGTGTGGCTGATAGTGGTCCAAATGGGGGGCGTCATTAGCTTTTCGAGGATAGGCCTGCTTGCGCTAAGGGCTCGGAATCATCGCCGACACACAACCGGCACGTCATTACATTCCAATCACGCGGCCTACATCACCACACCGAATGGGACATCGTCATCTGAGTGGAGCGTGAGCGTCCCCAGTGGCGACATACATAAGATCCTTCCCACAGCAACCCCAGAACATTTGGGATCTTCTCAAGCACAGTTCAAACCCACCGCAAAAAGGTAATCGTCGAAATTTGGCGAGGCGTTTGGTCCTGATCTGTTGGTAGCTTAGCCGTCTGGTGGTCGATTACGTGTACGAATGCTAGGTACGAGCTACCCGTGTATTAGTAATGCTGATGTTTCTCGAAACCGTCACATACTTCAAGCCGTAATGACGAATGTTCTGCTCCGTGCCGTGCCGTAATATCTTCCGTGGATGGCTTTCGATGGGTTGAGTACAAGGTTTGGAACAGAAATAAGGACAACGACTCTTTGTTTTCTCCTACACTGCGTGCGTGACGATGTCGGCTGCTTCTTCGATTCGCTTCGCTGGGAGTAGGCCAAGAGAGCATTTGTGATTTTCGGCATTTCGAACACGCATCACGTTCCACTCTTGCACTAAATACGACAGAGTGTCTAATTTCTGAAAAGCAGGTTTTTAGTGTCCACCGGCCCGCGTCGTATAGACCTACAAATGCCACCACCACGCCTACTACGATGCCGATCGGGTGTGACTGGCTGCTTCTTTCCGCAGGCATTATCTATTTAGCCTACCCAGCGTGCTTTTCTGGGTTAATTTAACACCGAACGATTTAACCGATTCCACCGCATCCGGAAGCGTTCCGAGACAAGAGGGCCGGTGCCGTTTTGTGCATTCATACCGTGTGCCTTCGGGTGGGAGGCACACTCACCCATTACTCACACGTGGCAACGGGCAGTGGGGATAATAAAAAGGTCCCCACCCGAATTTCGGCGCATCGGTTCGTTTCGGACCGACCGAACCCTAGTAGAAATTTCATTCCAGACGGACGGTCGGAGAATTGTTGCTTCTGGAGCCTTCCCCCTGGTAAGTGCAAGTACTCCCGTGCGGCTGTGACTCCTTCGGGGACGATTTATTACCGACGCCCCAAACATTCCTTGCTTTCGTTTTTTTTTTTGCTCGCTCACGGAATTTAACTCGGTTTGCGGAGAGTCCATTTCGGAGTCGATTTGGTGAAGAAAACATAGCCGTGGAACGGGACACGGACCTCTCTTAACCACGGATTGCATACATTTGCTTGCTTTGCTTGCTGCACATTTCGTGACCGAAAAGGTAATGTGGTGAGCTTCCGAAGTGGGGTGGACAAGCATTTATTTCACGGCTATTAAACGTGGGGTGCAGTTTACGGATGCAAGTTGTGTGGTTACTATGCATTGTTGTGTATGTGAGGAGAATTTTTAGTTTCCCCGCTCGAGCCCTGTTTGTATCGACTTATACATTGCTTTACATCCGGTTGCAGGGACCAAAAATTCCACCGATAATTTTGAGAGCCTTAAATTAATGAAATGAATGTTGGGCATGCAGATTGCATACTTTCAGGCGCTAATATGTTGCTCTAGCTCAAACGCTTTAAAAAAACTTAAACACCTTTTTGAAGTAGCTCGTTTATTTAGGAACCGAAAAACCAACATCGAATCGATAACACACAACCTAACCCAGATCACACCGTCACGCAAACGGGCCCGATCGGACGGTCTGTTTTTATTTCACTCCGAAAAAATAAAATCCCATTTACAACCATAATGTGGCGGTTTCCGTTTCAAGGTGACAATTTAAAGCAAAAGGTGTCGACTCCATCCACCGCGTTGCGTTGCGTGTGCCGAATCGAAATCGAAAGTTCAAAGTCTGGGCCAGTTTGTGGTCACCAACCTTTCATCCCGTTGGCCTTCCGTGCCACCCAGCGCGTACCATTGTTAGCCCATGCGTAACCCCACGAAAGGTTGGCCCGGACGGTGGCACGGACGTCCAGGGCTATAA
The DNA here is from genome assembly GCA_000956215.1 of Anopheles farauti No. 4. Classification (NCBI taxonomy): domain Eukaryota; kingdom Metazoa; phylum Arthropoda; class Insecta; order Diptera; family Culicidae; genus Anopheles; species Anopheles farauti No. 4. The sequence continues at coordinate 1,411 of JXWZ01002183.1, read as the reverse complement.
TCTTCCTCGGGCCTTTATTCTCCAGCCACACCGTTGAGCCACCGCGAGGAGTGTGAGTACCTCCTTCACTTGACGACCGGTGAGAGATTTGGAGCCATTTATCAACCCGGAACCCGGGTACGGTGTACGTGCCCGCACGGAGACGTCACGGCTCGCTTGGTTGCCTTCATTTTCACCGTAAGTCATTCGTATCCATTCGCCGGCTGTGGGCTGTGTGGACGGGAGGACGCTTCCTTCTTCGACACCTAGGGATGTGTTTGCCACTCGAACGTCACCTCCATGGGGGCGGCGGGTAGGGCGGGATGTTGGTTTCACCAGCCAGCGGTGACACCGTCGCTTGAACTTGCTCTACTCCGGCCTACTTATTTTATCCGGTTGATTTGTCTTAATTTTAGCGTCAGTCAAGGGCAGCATAATCAGTGGGTGGTCCCTGGAAGTGTGTGCGATCTGGTGTGAAGTCGAGTCAAAAAGGGCGAGTATTCAGGCGAGCATAATTTATCCGAACCGGCCGGGCATGGAACGTTGATTCGGGCAAGAGAACGTTCGGTGATTTGTTTCACCCCGAATGGGTGGATTATTGTGATACTTTATGGCGTGAATTTGCGAAAGCCATAAATGGTATTAATTTACGCTGCAAACAGCAGTTTTATAAACCAATTTTGTTTGTTAATTATCGTATCATTATGAAAATGTTATTATCATTGTAATAAAAGCTATAACCTGTAATAATTATTGAAAATGTTAAAATAAACCTACCCATAAACACTGTTCACTAACAAAGGGCGGTAAACTGGGAAAGAGATAAATAAATATCGGCATATCGGTTATGAATGCATACATTTGGGCTTGTAGTTCAAAAAGCACCTGAATGTATGTATACTAAACAATCGCTTAATTAACTGACGCTTAATACAACCAAAAAAATTTATCTATCTCACTGGAACTGTGAAATGCGATAAATTTTATCAAAATGTTATGTAAAATAAACCTGCAATTTATATTCATGAATGAAATATGTTGCAATTTTTATCATGTTTATCGATTAAAACTCTCGCAATGAAGATGTTTTTTTTTTGCCATTTTGGATAAATTAAATAAAAATCAACAAAGCTTCCAAAATTAGGTTAACCAGACAATCGTCACAACTTCGGTGCGGTAAATTCTCTCATTCGCAATCCAATCGTCTAGGTTTTGATTGGTGGAAAATGAGATCAAACCCGCAATCCGAGCTTCAACCATGTGTGACGCATTGACTGTACTCGCTGGCACGCTGCCACAATATTATCGCGCATTGTGCAGCGCGTCTAACGACACGACCGATGTTAGACTAGAGACACGTTTTCTCCACCACTCGCATCACGCTTTACCGGTGGAAAATGATTTTATACGATTTTCCGCAACACACACTCTT